>RJWT010055953.1:0-10094 GCA_004365215.1 Cuniculus paca
CGGTGGGCACCTCTATGGCTCTCAAAGGCCATTTGGGCTGGGCTGGGGTGGGGGTCCCTCTACCTCCTCCTCTTCCATCTTTTTCACGGAGTGCTGCCTGCTGAACAGGCTCTTCTATGGCCCAGGCTAGGAAAGGGGGAGGCCAGGCCCACAGGACTGAGCGGTCCTTATCAGGCCCCAGCTGGGACTGCCTTGGGCTTGCTGGGAGGTGCTGGGGCTACGAGTGAAGCTCAGGACAGGCTGACACGACACAGTGGAGATAATTTCAGTTCTCAGCCTCCAGACTGAGGGAGAAATACAAACACAGGCTACTGAGCCAGCAGCCCTGGGCTGATGGGCTAAGCAGTGGCACCCTGCTGGCCAGTCTCTTCACAGAGCTACTTCGAGGGAGGTGGGCCTGGTGTTCCTGACTGGGTCCTTCCAAGTATGAGAGGCAGTGGCTGATTTGACTGCCAAAATTCCTGCAGGCCAGTCTCAGTTCCTTGAACCTGAGTGGTGAGCTTGGCTTGACCAGTACACGAAGAAGTGAGTAGTGGTGAGAGGCCAGCTGAGGCCAGACAGCTCCTTCCGATCCTAGCTCTGTCTGACCATGAGCCTTCAGCAAGTCACTTGATTTCTCTGCACCTCAGTTTCCTCCTCTGTAAAATGGGCATCATTGCCAGTTATGGTGGTGCATACTTGTAATCCCATCACTCTAGGAGACTGAGACAGAAGGATTTCAAGGTCAAGCTCGGCCTGGGCAACTTAAGAGACTTAGCAAGACCATGTCGCAGAATAAAACAAGGGGGGTGATAAGGGTATAGCTTAGTGTGAAGGCCCTAAGTCCAATTCCCACTATTACAAAACAAAAACAAAATGGAGATGTCTTTAGAACCAACCTCATAGCAGTGTTTGATCTCTGTTCATTCTACAAGCATTTATGGGGCAGCACCTGAGGCAACATCGTAGGCACTGAGGATATAGTTGTGATCAACACTCAAGGCTGTCCATTTACGCAGAGCTGGGATGAGGCTTCCATGAGACAGTGCTACAAGAATGCTGGGCACTGGCCTTGATACCAAGACAATGGCCAGGAAATAGAGGTGGCTGGTTGTGGTGTTTGTTATCATGAGTTAGTCTAAGCCAGGGCAGCCCAGCCTCCTTATCCCTTCATGTGATGTAACATTTATCATTTAGATGTCTTCTCCCACAGGAAGCCTTCCCTGATTTCCTGAGGCTAGATTACCCTCCCCTCATCTGACTTACCATTACCTTCAGTTACCCTCTTTGGCTTCCCAACCTGCCTGTGTGTCCTCAAGGCAAGGCTAGGTCTTGTTCTATTTTGGTTCTCCAGGGCCTGGCAGGTTGTAAGTTCATGTTAAGTATTTGTTGAATGAATGAATATGAGTCCTACAATAATCCTTACACACAGGGCACTGTAGCTTATAAAAGAGTTAAAGAAGGGAATTTCCTAGTTTGTGACTGGGGGTGACTTAACGGGAAGGCACAGGACAGCAGTGTGGAATTCCGTATGTGTGCAGTACGATCATGATTGCTGACATTCGCTCAGAGTGCTTCGAGTGTCTGGATGCCATTAGGATGTTTAGATAGATTTAATCTTTAGCCAACCCTGTGAAGTTAGAAGGATTATTTTTCCCATTTCGCAGATGAAGAAATGGAGGCTCAGAGTAGTTAAGTATCTTGCCCATGGTCTCCCATCTGGTAAAAGTGCTGGAGTCAGAACTTGAACCTTGGGCATTTCCAGAGCCAATGCTCTTGGCCCCCACACTCTGACCTCTCCTGCCTGGGTGTGTGTTCATGTGGCAGGTCAGCACACCTGTGTGTGGCGGGGGGGAATGTGTTCTGGGCAGCTCCCATTGTGCTGTGCAGGCTCTGGTTCTGGACAAACCCTCGACCTGAGAGTGACAGAAAGGAATGGGCTGTTGCGTTAGGTTCACAAGACAGGAAAAGGTAGTCTAGAAGCATTAGCTGTCATGAAAACCCTGAGTAATGACCTGTGTGATCTGCAAAGTCATCTGCCTCTGGGAAGACCTAGTAAGTGAGGGCAGGCAGTGTGGGCACTGCTGCAGGTCTGAGAGGTCACAGACACCCCACTTGGCATGGCATACTTACTTGCTGACTAGTTTATTTTACAGGTCACGTATCTTCAGAGACCCCTGTGAAACGCTGAGAAGTACAGAGTTTTTGCAGTTTTTCAAACTCCTGATTTTGTTCCCCCACCCTCCATTTCTCCGTGGGTAAAATGGTTCCTAGGAATTTAGTCAAGGGGGAGGAGCTCATGTGTCCGTGGATGCATCTGTTAGGGGGCGCACTTGTGTAACGGCACTTCTCACAAATCTCACTGGAGCCCAGGCTTGTGCTGGACATTGGGATAAAATGGAAAATGAGACCCAGGCCCTGGCTGGTGGAAGAATTAGACTAGAAAGCAATGATGGGGTGGGCAGTGAGGGCTCTTCTGGAAAGTTGTGCAGAGGACAGCTCCTTATGCAGCCTGGACCCATATAGATAGGGAAGGCTTCCTGGAGGAGGTGGCAAACAGGATGAATTTTGAAGGATGCATTTAAATAATTAAGGAAACAAAATGGGAGGGGGTGCTTTAATGAATTGTAGGTAGTATAAATGCCTGGCAGGAAGTGAGAGTCTGGGCTATCAAAGAAATACTAAGTAGTTTAATTTAAGATAGGGAGTCATTTGCATGTGCACATGCACATGTGTGAGTGGGTGAGAAAAAATGCATGTGTATGCATTTGAACACTGAGGAGGTGGTAACTGAAAGGTTGCATTAAAATGTTATTTACATGTTTTCATTGGAACGGTTTTATGAAATATAGTGCGTGAGAAACATTTAGTCATTCACCTTTTAGTGTGAAAAAACTGATACTGTTTTCTTGAAAAATCATGGTCCCTTGAATGAGAGTACACATTGAAAGATGAGGCAGGCCACCCTGCCCAAAACTTGTCAGGCTCCCAGCCCTGTCACATTCCATGCAACTCTCAAAATGCTCCTGGATCCTATATAGGTTTTCAGGCTATGTCCCATTAAGGCCTAACAATCTTGTTGTTTGCCCTGCCCTGCTGGAAGCTGAGAAATCTGATACTTGCTCCTCTACCCCACCCCCACCCCATGCTGGTCCTGTGGAGAGGAAGGGACCCTTCTGGTACAGAGGCTCAACTTGGGGGAGGCCCCAGGGCTTGGGCCAGACCATTGAGCCCAGCTCCCAGCTGTGGTGCCTTTTCTTTGACAGATGAAGGCCACTCGCTAAGAGGGGTTTCAACAGTGCAAGTCTTGGGCTCCATGTGGTGGTAGCAGGGTGGACAGCAAACTGGAGGTAAGAAGAAGGCACAGGAGGGAAGGCCATTGTCTCAGTTGTGGGTGCCCTGTCTGCCAAAGCCCTAGGGTGGGTGTTCAATGGCTTTGGCAGCTGATTGAGGGAGCCCCAGGCTTCCTGACTATTGGCCATTTGATCGGCTAACTGGTCAACTACCAAGCAGACCTCGCTTCTGAAAGGTTATCCTGGTGGATGGGCTATAGGCACATTTCCAGAGTGGAGACCTGGAGGCATCTAGCCCTTTGGCAGGAGCATAAATAAACCCTCTCCAAAGAGGTGCAGGTCCTGTCAGGGTCAGATGTGCTCCTGGGACATAGGTGTCTCTCTCAGCTGAGCTGAGCTTCTGAGGGGGCTAGGACTAAAGCCAGGGCCCCAGGGTAAGACCTGTGGATAGCCTGACCCAAGCCAGGCTGGGCAGCCACTTGGATGCACTGTCAGGTGGACTGTCACCAGTTCAATAAGAAACCATACTTGAGGTCCCACACCTTATAGGAAACCCACACATATATCATCTCTTGATTCTAGAATAAGCCTAGGTCAGACATTAGGAATTAAGTTTTTCAAAAAGAGAACTTGCCGAGGGCCATAGTGAGGAACTGGTGAAGGAAGTTTTGAATGGAGGCCTCAGCCCGTTCTCACCTTACACGTAAGTCTTTGCTTCTAAGGGCCATCTGTTGGTGTTCATAGTCTAACTGGGTCACTTCAGTGCAGAGTGGACTTGTCCACCTTCCTATAGGATCCTGGCGAGGTTCAAATGAGGTAAGGCATGTGAGATCCTGAGCTAGGATGAGGTGTCCTGCAATCACGTACAAGTGGTAGCTTTCAGGGTTGTGGGGAAAACTGCAAGAGTGCACTGGATTGTAGATGAATGTGGTCTTGGAGCCCACTACCCTGGACTCAGGGATGTGAAGAGCCTGGGTTCCTGGGCCTCCCCAGGGCTCCTTCTCTTTTAAGTCCTAAGAGATGATTTAGACTCTGGGCTCCATCAGCTCCTTCTCCACCATCACCCATCCATGAGGGACAGTGAAGAAAAGCAGAAAACACTGTAATATTTGTATGGATAGAAGCTGGTGTGGCTTTTCAGGGTTCTGCCAGACCATACTGGCCTGGAGGAGGCAGGAGCCATCAGGGACGGTTGTTTTTAAGAGGTGGGCATGGTTGGAATAGCTCACGTTAATGGAACGTGCTTGTACATCTCCGTGGTTTGAGAGGATGGTCTCAGACCGACAGTGATCTGAGAATGGTAACCATACCTGTTAGGTGCTGGCACAGCCCTGGTTATGCTTGTTGTCTCAGAAAAATTATTGCAGTGCCCCCTTTCACTATTTTGTCAGTGTCCTCGTTTGGATGATGAATTATATAGTCACCCTAATCTAGCAGGAAGGTGTGCTAGAAAATGCGTTTTCTTCCCTAGCAGTGCCTGCTACTACAGGTCATAGCGGTCTAGCTTGGGGTTCATGCAGGAGACATCCATGACAGCTGCAGCACTTGGGAGTCTCAGTAACAAAACTCCAGGCCCCAGGTGTTGGTGGTAGGTCCTTTTAAGCTCAGCCCAGCGTGGAGGGCTGGGGCCACCGTGACATTCTCACTGCATGGTCACCTGGGACATGGGGCAGAGTTAGGGGAAATTTTAGCTCAAAAAGATAGGAGACATTGGTCCAACTTAACTTTTTCACTTCACTGATAATGATGGCAATAATCATGACAACCTTTAATTAAGACTCAACCAAATGCCAAGTATAGATATGTGTATGTGAAATATTTATATATAAAATATAATCTATCAATATTATACACACACTTTTTAAATCCAGAGTCACTAGGCAGGACACAAAGGCAGGAAGGGACCTTTTATGTCATATTACTTTTTAGTAGTCACCATTGTGACCTTGGAGCCAGTGTCCCTTGCAGCGTCCCACCATGCTCTGCACATCAGATCTAGCAGGCCGCTTGTGCAGTCCTGAAGCCCAGGCTGGACCGGAAGGTTTGGAAGAAGGAGAGGACGGGCTTGCTGGGGACCTTTCTGTTCCCTGTTTGTCCCTTGCCCTTCTCAGTCAGGCTTGCCAACGAAAGGCCAAGCTCGAGGCCACATGAGGAGCTGCTAAGCTGTCTTTCATCCGGCCCCACAGTTATTTGTTCAGCATGCAGTGCAAATTTCCCTGTCTCAAGACATGGAATCTGGTACAGCTTTGCCTGGATCAATGTCCAACCCCTTTCAAGTTCTGGAGAAAGTTACTCCTCTCCAAAGTTCAGACCTGCCAGACTCAATAACTCCACAAAAATGCTTGGATGAAAATTGCTCCAAGCAATCCCAGCGGAAAGCCAGCACCTCACCCCTCGTTTAAAGTTATGATCCTTATCATAATTAATTCAATAAAGAAGTAATGTGCTTCAACCTAGGCAGAGAGAATAATTTTCTGTCCTGACTGGTATAAACTTTCAACTAGGGACTTTTAAACTCTGGGTCTGAGCTCTTGCAGCAAGTAATAAATTGCAGACCCCAGCAGGGCTGTAGAACCCTGGTTTAAACTGCAGTAAATAGGCCACTATTGAAGAGAGGAAGATTTGGATTTGGGTGGGCAGTTCCAATAAATAGCAGAGCGCTGTTTATAAATCCTGCAGTCCTGCTGGCCTCCGCCTTGAGACAGCCAGTAGCATTTGCTTGTTGAAAGCACCAGGGTGTTTGATCTTCGCACTTGGGGGACCTACCTTGAGTCTTTAATTTAGATTCCCTTTCCTCCTGTAATTGAAAGTTAGGATTAGCCTGGTTTCTAAACAGACTAACACATTCTCAAGAGATACTGACTTGGAGACCAAGCCACCCCATCCCAGAGCTGCCTTTCCTGGTCTTCCTCAGAGGTCGCAGTGATTAAAGTTCATTCTGGATTTGTTTTGAATACATTTAGAGTAATGAGGCTCCTGAATTGTCCCAGCAGTACAATAAGTTTACAAAAATTACAAGTTTAGCAATCAGTCTCTGGGAATTAGTTAAAATAGAAAGAAAGTTAGTTTCAATCAAAACAGCTTTCAGATCCCATATTATGGGAAGGGATGAATTCGACCTCCGTTGTTTCTGAAAATAATTTAGTGATGGGGAAGCAGGGTTCTTTATAACGAATAAATTTAGGACCATTTGTCAGACTTCCATTTTTTGGTTGTTAGCTTAAGGTTTTAGATACCTCCTTTGTGAACTGACAATGACTATATATTCCAAAGCTCAAGTAGGCTTCTCTCTTCCCTTCTGTGGATGTAAAAACACTCCTGTTATCTGCCCACATTCTGCTCTGTGGCCTTTGCTCACACCGAGAGGCACAGTAAAAAGGCTGTCAGCTGTCTTACCCTTCTAAACCGTGCTGGGCCTGCATGGCACTGTATCCAACACAAATAACTGGTTGTGGAGAAGAGACTGAGGATACTGATGGATTTTATTCATCAAAACACACAAAGTACTCACAAAGCAGACTAGGTCCTTTCTGAAGCGTGCACACACACACACACACACACACACACACACACACAAAGAAAAAAGTAAAAGGCTATCCCCAAGGAAGGAGGGATAAGAGTTATTTGAAACTTGGATGGAGCAGTTAGGAAAGATGGGACTGCTGATCTGTGTACCAGCTCTACTTCCACCCCTCATATCTTTTTTCAAGCATGGAGAAATACACACAATTAAGTTGACAAATAATAAGATTTTTGTGCCACATATCTCAACCTTTTAATACAGGTTTGTGAAGAAAATACGTGATATAATTTTCTGTTGGTGTCTTGTCGGTGTTTATGTCACCTGTTTGAGGCACAAACTATAAAAGTTGAAGTTGAGGCTACTTTGGCTCTTGACATAAACAGGTATTTCCAGGGATGGTGATTCTATGTCTTTGTTTTTTATTTTTTTTTTAATTGAGAAAAACATCCTCTTTATGATTTGTAATGCTGGAGAGCCCATTTAAAAAGAGAAAGAAACACTCAATGGTAAATAAATACTCCAGGAAGCTGTCAGTTGCTGGATTCTGTCTCTAAGCATCTTGCTCAGACAGCTCCTGGCCTTTCCGGGTCCAGGCAGTCTGGGATGAGACAGTTGGAAGGGCTGCTTCCCTCGGTCCCCTAACTGGACAAGGTGTCGGTGATGTCTGTGAGGTCTGCTTCCCTGACACTATGTCTCAAGTGAGAAGTGACCTTCAAGACTTTCTAGGGTTTGAACTTTCAAACTGAGACCAGCACTGCTCAGTGATTTCAAATAAACCCAATAATGCAACTGAAAGCAGAATGGGAGAGGATACCCCAGGACAAAAGTGCTTGTGAGAGCAGCAACTGAAATCCTGAGCTGGGGCTCCGTATCTTTCATGACACGAGCATTTGAGCCAGCACGTTTGACCAACGCTCACAACCCCTGCCTGCGCCTCCTTTCACCCCCAATCCCTCTTGGATTGATTAAATTGGCTCAAGATGACACCAATAATTGGCTCAAGATGGGGCTTCGACAGGCCCAATGATCCATATCTTTGCATTCCCTAAAATCAGTCCTTTCAGCTCTGTGTTGGATTTAGGATGGTTTACATTGGCTCCGTCACAAACATTTTAATAAAGTCCCAGAGAAACCGCAAACGGGTGACATCATTGGATGGTGTTAAAAAAAAAAAAGGTCCTGTTTGGTAAGAGAGAGGCTGGGCCTCCTGAGTGTGATCCGGGTCTGCCCTCCCTGTTTGGTCATTCAGTAATCATCTGGTGTAATTAGGACCATAATATTTAAAACAGGCTGCTGCAGGGGGTGGCTGGCGAAGGGTATTAGCTAATAAGTAAAAAACAAATATGAGTATTTTGACATGAAGTAGCCAAGAGGACGAAGGACTGTAGGGTAACGTGTGGCCCCAGGGCGGGGGGACTTGCAGCCTGGACTCGAGCAGACACAGTTGCAGCACTAGTGCAAGGACACTCCCTTGTCTCCTGTCCAGGACACAGAGACAGGACAGCAGGGTCTTGGAGCCGAGGACCCAACGCTGGAGAAGGGAGTCTGTCCGAGCCAGGGGATTCCCAGTAAGAGGGTTTCTTGCTGAGGGGTAGGCGATCAGGAATTTTCATCTTTTTCTCTGTACTATTCTGTTTTCTTATCCTAAACTTTCTCTAAGGGTTCCTATTAGTTTTATAATCAGAAAGATAATCTGTGATTTTTCAAAAATTTGTGTAGCAATTTTGATTATGTTTAATGATTATAATTGTATGATAGACTGAAAATGTCTGGAATAAAATGTACTATTAATGTTAATGGTAGTTCTCTCTGGGTGCTCGAACTAAGAAGTTCTTTTATCTTCTATCCTTTTGTGAGTTACTTTTACAGTGGCTAAACTTTTTCAAAGGAGAGGTAAACATTTAAACCTGAAAAAAACAAACTTGATTCATCTGGACATGAATTAACATGTATATATATGTGTCCTCCCTTCCCATGCAAAAAATACAAGTTGCTGTTTTAATTTTAGTATTGTACTGTATTTTAAAAATACATTCACTCATGATAAGTGACTTTATAAAAAGCAAGACATTTTAAAATGGCAGAGTGGCTGAGGAAGGGACTGATGCCCTCTCTGCCTGTTGATACCATGCCATCTGAGGTGAACTGTTCTGGAGGTGCGTCCCCTTCCCCCTGTTGTCGTTTCCTCAGAAAGGGCTAGTGCATTTGATGTGTGTCTCCTTGTCAGACTGCAGGGCTGAAGTCATATTGTGAATTTCCCAGGATAATCGGTCCATTATGGCCATCACAATTAATTGACTTTTCTGTGACTCAGGGTCAGTCTGACGCTAGAACCTCCATGGGTCACTTTTTCTAGTGAGAGATCTCAGAATTGTTTTGTTTCATTTCCTTCATAAAGATTCTGTGTTTTAAGGTTCATATGAAAATAGGAACACGGGAATTTTCAATCTATGTGAAAACGAGAAAAATGAGACATAGACTATATGAGGAGAGAGAAAAAGATATAGATATACAGATATATCTATCTATATATCTATATATACCTCTATCTATCATCTGTCTGTCTATCTATCTATCTATCTATCTATCTATCTATCTGGAGAGAGAGATGTGCAGACATTCGTGCATGTGTGAGACTGTTTTAAAGCAGCATTTTAAAGCCTGAATTTGGCCGCAACTGCTTGCCGATGCTGAGCCTTGGTTCGCATGTGGAAAATACCTGTTGGTTTAACTAAATACACCTAATATGGAAATAGGGTCCTGTTCTCCATGCTAAGCAAATACATTAACAAATTTTTACCATGTGAATTCATTACGGTATTTTAACTCTTTTTGGCTATAAAATATTGCTCGGGTTATTCCATCCTCTCCTCCAAGCCTTATTTTATTTCTTTTTAGAAAGAAAGAAGAAAGGACTCTGGGATGAAACAGATGTGAGATCAGTCCCCCCCTTTTTTTCTTGCTGTGTGATTAGAGCATCACTACACATAACACAGAAATCCTCTCCATTTCTGCAGATTATTTAAAAACTGTGTGGCAAGATGGATGTAAAGCACCCAGCGCAGGCTACTTTGGCCAGGCTGATAGAGGAAAGTAAAATTTCAAGACCTAAGAGAAGAGTTTGGACGGGAAGGGAAGGAGCCTCTGGTTGTGAGCATAGCTGATTCATTTTGGGAGACTTGCGTCTTCTCTCTGGACCCAATTTCC
Organism: Cuniculus paca; assembly: GCA_004365215.1. Taxonomy (NCBI): domain Eukaryota; kingdom Metazoa; phylum Chordata; class Mammalia; order Rodentia; family Cuniculidae; genus Cuniculus; species Cuniculus paca. The sequence continues at coordinate 10,003 of RJWT010055953.1, forward strand.
CTACTTGTATGTAGCATGAAGAAGGCAGAAGTGTGGGGTGCTCAATAGCCTTGGTCAGGAAACTGCTTTTTAGGCTCAAATCCTGAACCATA
>RJWT010055954.1:0-10093 GCA_004365215.1 Cuniculus paca
ATTTAACTCAAAATGGAATTCATAGATTGAGAGTCAGGGGAGAGAGAACAATGCTCTGTGTGACAGGGAACCAGAAAAAAAACAGTAGGGGTAGCTTACCCATCTACTGCAGAAGGGAAAGGAAAGATATGCCATTTCTATACAATGGAAAGCTACTCAACTATAAAGAAAGATAACCTTGAGACTCTTGTAGGTAAATAGATGCAACTTGAGAGCATGTTCATGGGTGAAGATTCAGAGTCACATGGGTAAACACTGTATTCTCTCCCTACTATAAGAAAATGGGGAAATTAGTGGGATCCAAAATACAAAATAGAGGTTGTGAAGGTGAAAGGGGAGGAGATGTCTCCAGGGGTAAGGCAATGGCCATCGTTAATCTATAATTCTGTTTTGAAGCTCTGTATTGTTCTCACGGTTCTGTTTAACCAAGTTTTATTGTTTAGTTATCTTTGATTTTATTATATTTGATGGCATGGACAGCTATTGCAAAAATAACAAAATGGATTATAGCAGTCATTATTGTTTTCCTATTATCCTGTTCCAAAATATTTATTGCTTTACTTGTTTTCTATTGATTGATTTTATTCTATTTTGCTTTGTTTGATTTTGTTATGTGTGAAGGTCTAAGCAGCTACTTTGAAGATAAGATGTATCAGGATAACCTCTGTTGTATTTCTGCAGTCTTGTTTGAAGTCCTGTATTGCTTTCATTGTTTTCCTTTGACTGGTTTTATTCTATTCTGTTTTATTTGACTGTATTATAACTGAGGGTATGAGCAGTTATTTTGAAGGTGACAAGAGGCATTATGGTAACCATTATTGATTTCCTTTAATCTTGTTATGAGGTCTTGTATCATGTTCATTATTTTGTTTTGATTGACTATTCTATTCTATTTTGTTTTGTTTGTCTTTATTATGTTTGATGATATAAACAGCTACTTTGAAGATAACAAGATACAGTACAGTAGCCACTGTAGTATTTCAACTGCCCTGTTCTGAAGTCCTGTATTGCTTTCATTGTTTTATACTGATTGGTTTTATTCTGTTCTGTTGTGTTTGATCTTATTATTCCTTATGGTATGGGAAGTTATTTTGAAAATAGCAAGGGGCAACATGGTAATCATTGTTGGTCTATTTTTGTTTTGTCTTGAAGTCTTGTATGACATTCTTTGCTTTGTTTTGATTGAACATTCTGTTTTATTTTGTATTTGTTTTATTCTCTTCAAAATAAAAAAAAAGAAAAATAACTCAGTTTCCATGAGTGAATTATAATAGTCTGAAATAAGAGTAGGAATGGAAAGAAATAAAGTATCAGAAACTACCAATGTAATGTACCAAAATCTTTGAAGTTTTGGCATACATTTTTGCATCTTATTTTCACATCTGCATTTTCAGGATGGATACACAATTTAAAACACTTCAGGTATAGACAGAAGTGTAAACATAAAGATATACTCACACATTTGCATGCACAGGACAAAAATCAAGTAAAGATATTTGCAATATAGATGCCAGACTAAGTCTGTTTTACTGGTGTTTTCCTCCCATTCTCATTTATAAAAGAATGATTAATTTCAGTAACCTTTTATGTCCATGTTTCTTCTATGGGTATGAGAGAATATCATTTTGCCTTGCCAGCTATGATTCTTAGAGAACTACCTTGTATAAAAATGTAAGTTTCTTTTTTTAACATGGCAGCTTTTAATTAATTTTATTAGCAAAAAGACTGATAAAAGTGACTAGATCTGTTCATACCACCAATGGTGTAAGCCATCCACTGGGACAGTTACGCATGCACCACTGGGAGTTCAAGTCACCTACCAGTGAGACACATGAATTACAGCACTGTTGTGAACACATTAAACCCTCTATAAATTTAAAGTATATTTCATTAAATAGAAAGTAGTTAGATACTCATATAATAATAGAAAAAGAGTATAGTTCATTACTTCCACTAAAAATGTCCAGTTTTTGCTTTTCTGATTAGTAGGTCATCTCCTACATCACTCGTAATTGTTTACTAGGGACTCCTTATTCTTTTCCATTCATGTGTTTCCAAAAACTATGTAAATACATGAAAGCAACTACATAGTATTGCCAGAAATTAATATATTCAAAAACAGTAATTATACATCTCAAAGTAATCAATTTTAAGACAATTAATAGCAAAAGAATTAGACATAAAAAAGTAGCAGCTGGTAGTTATTAAGAATCCATAAGCATAATATGTTCAAATTAGCTCCAGTCTAGATATTTTACTAAGTAAAAATTATAAAGCAGTATAATTTTTTTCAATTACAGAAATATTAAGATCATCTCCCCAACATAGACAGAACTAGATTCTGAGAAGAGAATGGAGACAGGTGCTTTTCCTTTGCTACTTATTACCCCTGATTATGCAAGCTCTTTTTGCTTTACCAAATTAAAAAAGAAATCAAAACAAAACAAATACCCACTCCCAAACTAAACTTCTACTATTTTTATGTGGCACAGACTATTACCTACCTCTGAAATATCCATTCTCTCTTCTCTTTCCAATTCCCAGGACCTTAATTGTTATCATTATTAGCTGGTATATGCTATGGTGTGAAATATAATGTTCTTCTAAAATGACTATGTTTCAACCCTAAAATAATGGTATGAAGTAGTCGGACCTTTGGGAAATAATTAGGTCATGAGAGCCGTGTCTTCATGTAAAAGGGTTTCAGTGAACCACTTGTCCCTTTTTGCCCTTCTAGCCTACAATATGAAGACCAAGCAACTAGCTGCCATCCTGAAAGCACATTGAATCTGCTGATATCCAGATATGTGACAAATAAGTGTTTAGTATTTATAAATTGCCCATTCTAAGGCTTTCTGTTATAGTAGTAGAAATAAACTAAGATAGCATGCCATCACCTAGGTAAAATACTGTCTCATGGGCCAGGCATGGTGGTGCACTCCTGTAATCCCAGCACTCAGGAGGCTGAGGCAGGAGGATCTTTGCAAGTCTGAGACCAGCCTAGGCTACAAAGTGAGTGCATGACCAGCCTGAACTGCATAACAAAAAGACAAAAACAAACAAACAAGCAAAAAATATTGTCTCAGCCTGTTTTTCACCTGAACATGACCATATGATTAAGACTGTAAAACAGCCATATCTGGGAGTGAAATGTAAAAATACAGAATTGTATTTTTAAAAAGGGAATAACCTCCTTGTGATAATAGTTAGACAGAAACTTACTATGGCACTTAAATACTAAGTACATAGTCTCATGTTGTTATCATTTGCCAGTAAGCTATTACTACAACCTACTTACCTTGCTAGGTACTATTATCATTACTTTATACATGAGGATGTTAGGTTAACTTACTCCAGATTTCAACCCATAAAGTAGGAATTTGAACTCAAACTGTATAATTTCAAAGTCTACAACATTATGGACTGTGCTATGTCTCTCAAAATTCTAAACTTTTCATAATTTTATGGCATAGGGGAAATGAAAATGTGTTAAATTACTCTTGTGGGCAGAGGCAGAGGGAGTATAAATTTAATTCATTTCAAGACATAGAATAATTTCAGAAGGCACTGAGAAGCTTGGAAAAACTCACAGGGCCTCAATGAGTTGACTAATTTTGTTTCCATACTGAGTCATCAGGTAGATATTTCAATTACAGAATTTTTATATATTTTAATCATATAATTTTGCATCACTATGAATATTATTTTCAAAGAAAATTTTATTGTATGTGTTTTTGTCTGTCTGCGTATCTCTAAACATTTGAGTTTCATAAAAGCAATGACAGACAATATAATCTCAACTGGCAAAAGCACTGAAGAAGAAAAATCTCATGTTTCTTACTCTATTTATTAATGAAGTCAGATACTTATCAAATATTCTGGTATAACGTCTAAAGATTAACATAAAAAATGACTAAAACAGACTACTAAACCACACTAAACTGCAAAATACAATCAGCTACTCATATTCACACAAATACCCAAAAAACTAAGGTTTCCAGAAGAAAATCATTTAGTATTAAACAAAAAAATTAGAAGACAATACCTCCAACAGTTGGCTGCATTTCTTCTGTTTTTGGAACAAAAATTCTGATTACACTTGTGTTGATATAAATCAAAGGTAAATTGCGTGAAGTCAGCGTATGGGTTCTTGTGGGCTGACCAGGAGATTTTCTTTTCTCTTTTTGTCTTGGTAGTTTTGTTTGAAATATACTTGCAATTGCATTAAGTAAAGGAAAATAAAGGACAATATCAAAGGCTTGTGCTGAAAGGAGGATTTCATGAAGAAAATGAGGGGAACCGTCCATTAAACCTTCGGATAACTTATGAAAATTTCTTCGTTCATTTCTTGATGTTAACTTGTGACGGACATTTTTTGTTACAGCTTTTGTATAAGTGAGTGAGAGAAATCCATGCTGCTGATGAGAGCCATCTAGAAGTTTTGTAGTTGCCTGTGCCACAAAAAAGAAATCAGGATCACATTTCATTAGAAAAAGAAATTTAGTATTTTGACCTTTTTGTGTTACTCATTCTACACTTCTTAATCAACAGGTGACTGTATAAGTCTGTAGACAGGAAAAAAGCTTCTATAATTGTTTAAATGACTAATAGGAAAACTAGAAATTCTCCATCAAGTTTTTTTTCTGATCTAATTATTGGTGTATAGACTCCTGTTTTGCAAATTACTTAACATAAGAATCAGACTACAATGGTTGTATCTCACATTTCCAATTCCTCTTCCCAATACCTGAAAAAGTTTTTATTACTAGGGTGCAAGGAGTGACGCTAAAAGGGAAATTTAACTGAGAAAGAAGAAAAGGAAGAGAATATATTCAAATAAACAGTAAAAAGTAAAAAGTAACAAACCCAACTTGTTTTGGAATCTGTTTTATCCTATTGCTTTTAAACCTCATTTCTTTCTGCTTCCTTCTTTTTTTATGCCTTTAACCAAATGACATGGTGAGAAAAGGACTTTTCAATTCATTTATTACTGCTGATTTTGCTTCTATCTAGATTTTACAATGAAGTGAAGTGAAAATAATTTACCTTTGTAAATGCTCTTTTTTCAAGTTAGTGATCTGTCCATTAAAAAAAATCTTTGAAAGTAAGCACTTAGGGTTGGGAAATATAATCATTATTCCCACAATAATCTACCCTCAAAATATTTTTTTATTGTTACTAATTTTCTCATTTCTTCTATTCCTTGTTTTCCCCTTCTTTTTGGTTTCTACACTCAAAGAAAAGAAAAAACAAGCAGCACTATAAAGGAAGAAGACATGCTGCAGTGTGATTCCCACATTGCGGGCCAGCATGCAACAACAAATAAAGAGCAGCTATGGTACAGCCCAGTGGGGAAAAGGACACAGCAATGCTAATTTTTCTAGGTGTCTAAACTGTACTTCAGGGAGATGCATACCCTCATTACTAATCTAAATGATCCAACTGTAATTAACATCTATTAATAGCAACATTTGGTTCCTGGAAACAGGATAAAAGCTATTTAATTGTATGAATATTTTGATTTGGAAAAACATTTTAAATATATTCAACATAAGTCTACTTCAAAAGTAAGCTACATGAGAGAAAGGCTTTCATTTATCACATTATTGTACCTCCAACTCCCTTAATAAAAAGGAAAAAATATACTGAACTGTAAAATAATGTAAATTTTACTTTTCATAGAGAAATAATCAACATTTAATACTAATTAAAATGAGAAGCAGAATACAGAGAATTAAAAAATTTTAGTAGAAAGCAACTAATTTTAAACATTTAGAAAAATAAGACATTTTGAAAGGAGTTAAAAATAAATTGACAAGCTTTAAAATTAAGAATGTTTTTCATAGACACTAATGAGTATTCAAAAAGAGAAAAATAAATCTAAACAGAAGCTCCAAGGATATAAAAGCTACATTTCAGAGATATTTTTTCTAGTTTGAAGGAGAAAATATTACAAACAGTGCAAAATCAAATCAGAAAACACTATTTGCTACTATGCAAATATGCTATTAAACATTAGATGTAGAGACAAAAACATTTAGAATATTATTGTAATGTTAAGAATATGTCTTAAATCTGTTTTGAACTAAAAATAAGGAAAAGGAATAGCTCATATATGCGATTTAATAAATTCTTAAAAGAATGATACCTGCTATAAATATTTACTAAATCATGCATTTTTGCTTACATAAGAGTATCACTTAAATTAGATTAAGATTCATATGTATTATACCATTAGAAAATGCAGTTTTAAACTTCTAATACACTAGTGTAACATACTGTACTCGTCTTCTGGTCATTCAATGACAGAAGTACACACTTGTCCAGATTTAAGAGAGTGCCAAAGGTATAATAGGGGAAAAAAGAAAAAGGAAACAAAAAAGAAAAAAGTAGTCTCACCAAGAATCACAAAAACAATGATAAAAATACTACTGGTCAACTCTTGATCGTTTGGCATATGCACAATTAAAAAAGTATTATATTTAACATCTTACTATGATTTTCTTATAGCAATGGTAAAATTAGTTTGTATTTATAAACCTAGGAGAACAACAGCATGTGCAAGTGACTCAGAAACAGATTATTTATAGTGGAAAAACCAATCCATGATTTAAAAATACATTATAATTAATTTACAAAATGAACAATACAAAACAAAATCAAAATCAAGAGTTGACTCCATGGATAATTCAATTCCTTCTCTGGGTTCCTGTTAAGAGGAATTCTGTAGCATAATTTAAAAATTAATTCTTACAGAAGGAAAGAAGCCAGAGCAATTACTGAAAGGGTCCTGCTTGCTGATGGGTCGAACCAACAAGGTGCGTCTGTTCAGCTTGTCAGTACAGGAAAGGAAGACACCTCCATATTGCCCCAAAGACCAACACTCTTCCCCAAGGCTTGAGGTGATGGACAGGAGCAAAGAAGGTGAAAAGACAAAAAGCAATAAAAGCCATAAGCAAAAACAAAACAAAACAAAACAAAACAAAACCACACCAAAAAAGAAACAAAACAAAAAAAGGATAGATTTTTATTCTGCTCAAGTTTGCATAGGTTTAATTTGAGCCATTGCTAGGTATAGTCTCTGTCTGCACCATCTTCTGCAAATGTACACAAAAATAACTGCTTTTAGTACATAATTACCATGTTTATTATGGTAAAGGATGGTAAAGGACAATACACCATGAACTCAGAAAGCAAGTGTTTCAAAAAGTCAACATAATAGTTCAATAAAGTATAATAAAAGCATCCTACCTTTTTTTTGATAAATTTACTTAATTGCTAAAAAGGAAGATGGTTACAAAACATGAGCAGATTAAAAGAATAGTTTTAAATTTACAACATAATTTTGGAGGAAGAGGTAAAAAATATTTTGAGCTCTAATTCTTGTAACCATTAGTCCTTCTGTATGAAAGAACTAAGATAAACAATTTGAAATATATCTTCAAAAATTGTAATTACTTAATGAGTCTCACCACAGGTTTTTCTTTGCACTGTAGAAATATTCCTTCAAAATGTCCTGACTGCCAACCTTCCCCTGGCCTGGAAAACATAAGTTTACCTTATCTGTTCTCTTCAATTTTTCTCAATTAAAAAGTTGAGCATATATAACTATTTCAATAGTTCTAAAGTAAACACTATCCTGTACCAAAACACAGATATAACAATGCATTCAATAGAACCATTTTAATAGCAACACACTCTGATAATTATGCATAGACCAAGGGTCCTGTAGCAAATAGTAGGTTTATTTCCTTAGTTACTAGTCTCAATCCCATCTACAAGATTATAATATCCATAAGAGTCAAATCTAAGTCTCTTTTATTAAACATTACAGCACAGGGCTTAGCATAGAGCTTGGCACATAATACACATTTAATAAATGTTTAGTTATATGAATGAATGAATTATCTAAATTTAACATTTACATAAATTTAACAGTACAGTCAGGGATAAACTTCAACATAAAATATTTGTATCACCAATAAATTACTTCAATTCTAAAATTATATATATATATATATAACTTTGAAAAGATCATTTTGAATTAGATATATATGTATCATTGGAAAGGAACTAAAGATCTAAACATCAAAAGCCAAGAAATGACTCACCATTAATAAAAAAATTAGATAATTAATAAGATAATATGACAGGTTCTAATATACTTCCAGAATTATTTTTTATATTTTACAATTATGACATAAATTTTTATCTGTGACAGATTTGGTTATTACTGACATAAGTAACACGTCAACACTTTTTATGATAACATAGAAATTAATGTGTTTTGAATGTAGAATTAGAAACTTTTTTGTTTTTGGAGACAGGGTCTTGCTATGTAGCCCAGGCTGGCCTTGAACTCACAGCTATCCACCTGCCTCAGCCTCCCAAATGCTAGGATTATAGGCGTGCACCATCACACCTCACTAGAAACTTTTTTAAATAAAAAGACTGCTTTTATGAGATATAATGTATCTATATATGTACAGAAGCACATATGTGCTTTTTCAGGTACATAATAAAAACCTATAGATGAATAAACATTTTGAATCCAGAAAGAAATGGACTTAGGGCTATATCTGAATCAAAAAACTTTGAAACTGAAAACATGATGCTACTTCAAATACTTTTAAGACGCATTTGTGACTTTTATAGTATGTAAATTGTTTCAATTAAAAATTAAAACACCAGGTTATAAAGGCAAAAAAAAAAGGATTTTTATTTGGGAACATTAATGAATGACAAAACTGCTTTAGACCTTTTGTTAAAAAAAAAAAATGTAAGAGGGCAACCCACTCAGGACCCCTCCTGACTGTCTCAGACAGAAGCTTGCTTTCTCTCAATAAATATACTGTGCTCTCAAAAAAAAATCTGAGATGTAACTTTTTGTACTATCAGTATTTATTATCACTAACAAATCATGATTGTATGTAATCATACTTGAGATGTAAATTAACTAAACAAGGAATAAAATGGTTCTAGGAATATCTACTACATGTATATGAATGATCTCTGACACCATCTTCAAAATTCTGAGAAACATGAGCAGTTGCTCCATCTCAACGGAGATTATATAGAGAATGGACAAAGCATACAGCAAAAACCACACACAAAAATGTGTGTGATGATCAGTAAGGCAACTTCTTTCATTTAATATGGCAATGTGGATATTTATGCAGAGATTTGTTATTTTCTAAAACACACCCTACGAATGCGTGAATACTAAGTAAAATTAACCCATATATCTCATAGTTCAGAATACTCCTTGGGAATAAGTATAACAATTTAAAAAGACAAAGAGGTAACTTAAAAGAGAAAACTTCTAGTGACTTTGTTCAAAGACAAATTTTCCTGTATTAATGATTCATTACTTACCTGCTTCTATAGTGATCAATATTGAAACTCTCTATTTTACATTTCACTTTGGTATATACATCCTGCACATCTATGGAAGCACTGAGATCTTCTAGTTCACTGATCATGCAAACTTCTGCAAAAAGAAGCAAATGTTATTAACATATACTACCTCATAATCAATGTTAAAACATTCACACTGGCCTATATATCCTGGATATCTATAGAGGCATAAAAATTAAAAAAGCTCATAAATCATAACTAAAACAGGCCTTACAATTAAGACATTTATTTATTTATTTATTTGTTTATTTATTTATTTATTTATTGGTCTTTTTGAGACAGCATCTCATTATGCAGTTCAGGCTGGCCTTGGGCTCACTTTGTAGCCCAGGGTATTCTTGAACTTGCAACGATCCCCCTGCCTCAGTCTCCTGAGTGCTGGGATTGCAGGAGTGCACCACCATGCGTGGCAAGACATATATTTAAAGATAAGAAAAATTCCAGTTAATATTTGAGGTGCTAAATCTGGTATCAGTCAGAGTTCTTTGAGATATTATTAGTGACAATGATATAATGCATCCATTTGACCAATGGGGAATTTTTCTCATAGCCTTGGAGATGAAATTTTTTTTTTTGTACTGGCAATCAAAACTTGCCATGTGCCAGGCAGGTGCTTGTGCCACTAAGCTATATCCCCAGCCCACCGAAAATGAATTTTAATATCAACAGGCAAAAT
>RJWT010055955.1:0-10093 GCA_004365215.1 Cuniculus paca
TGGCTTTTAATACTTTCAGGAAGATACCAAGAAAGAGAATAGCTGAGTCAAATAGGACCTCTAGACCTAGTTTTTTTGTTTGTTTTGTTTTATTTTTTGTTCTTTTTGAGACAGGGTCTCATTATGCAGTTTAGACTGGTCTTGGGCTCACCTTGTAGCCCAGGCTGGTCTCAAACTTGCAATGATCCTCCTGCCTCAGCCTCCCAAGTGCTGGGATTACAGGAGTGTGCCACCACCCCTGGCTAGACCTAGTTTTTTGAGGAATCTCCATACTGATTGCCACAGTGATTGTACCAGTCTACACTCCCACCAACAGTGGAGAAGGGTTCCTTTTCCCCACAGCCCCTCTAACACTTGTCATTGGTTGATTTCTTGATAATAGTCCTTCTTTCTGGAGTGAGACCGAATCTCAGTGTTGTTTAAATTTGCATTTTTTAAATAATCAATAATGTTCAACATTTTTTCATATATTTATTTACCATTTGTACTTTTTCTGAGAAGAATGTATTCATCTCAAAAGCCCATTTTTGGACTGGGGGGAGTCTGATTTTTTCCAGTCCTTTATATGTTGTAATCCTTTGTCTGAAGAACAACTGGCTAAGAGTGGGACGTCTCTTCACTCTGTTGGTGGTTTCTTTTCCTGTGCAAAGTCTTTTTAATAAAATGAGATCCCAGTTGTTGATTCTTTGTGATAGTTCCTGTGTGATTAAAGTTTTTTCATAAAATCTTTGCCTACACCTATGTCTTTAAGAGTTCTACCTATTCTCTCTTCCAGCAGATTGAGTGTTTCTATTTTAATATTTAGGCCTTTGGTCCATTTTGATTTTAGTTTAGTGCATGATTGTAGACATGGATACGATGGCATACACTTATAATTCCAGCACAGGAGGCTGAGGCAGGAGGATTGCCACAAGTTCAAGACCAGCCTGGGGTACATAGTGAGATCAAGGCCATCCTGAAGTATATATTGAGACCCTGTCTCAAAAAACAAATAAACACAAAACCAAAAAAACTTAACCAAACCAACAAAAATAGATCATAGAGTTTTAGGAGGGAAATTAATCCTTCCCCATCATAGTCAACTCTTTGTCAAATGAGCATGGAGACTAGATTTTCCCTTGGCCTCTGAAAACTCCTACATAGTCCTCTGAACAGACCTCTCCCTGCTTCAGCACCAGACATCGAAGTCCACACAGTTGGTCAGGCATCTGACTTCTTCGTGGCAGGGAGCACCTTTCCATCAATACTCACGGTGAGTCTTGGCTTGACAGACTGGCCTTAGTCCCTTCACTCTTTAAATTTCTGTCCTTAATTGGTGTAGGGTGTGCCAAGATAGAATTGACACAATAGCTCCACTATACTAGCTACCCAGGACCTAATCTATTTTTTCCCTTCCTCCATCAATACTGCTATGCAATCAATGCCCTCACTATCTGCACTAAGGCAGAATTCATACTTGGACATTTTCTACTTTATTCATGAACCATGCTAACAACAATAGTTGATCCAGACTCCACGCCTGTATAAAAAGGTCACTTCGGCTTGGATCACCCTTCCAAGGGCTCTACCTCACTCTTGCCCTTTGATAGACGTCTGGTTATCCACAGACAGGCTGGTGGGGCAGCCTGTGTTACAGACTGTATTGATTTGAAGCATGAGTCAAAGAAAAGATTATCAATCCTTTACTGGCAATGGGATAGGTCAGTTAGCAAATGTACAGTATGTTAAGTCCATTTGCATTTGGATCTTGGGTTATAAATGAAGAGGAAATAGATAATAACAAATTATTCAGATAAAGTCATATGTGCTATGAAGAAGATAAATAAGTCAAGGAGATCGGGGTGTGTGTGTATGGTGGCTACTTTCGGTGGTCAAGGAGTTCTCTGAGGAAGTGACAGCTGAACTGAGATTTAAATGACAAGGTGCCCATACAGGACCTGAAGTCACAGAAGGAAAGTTTCCTGCAGATGGAAGGGCTATTGCAAATGCCCTAAGACGGGGATACGCTGGTTTGTCTGAGAAACAGAAAGTAAGCCAAGTCTGGCAACAGCATATTGAAGATGAGAGAGGTAAAAATGTGAATAGATGTTGCTATATATATATATATATAATCACTGGGCATTGAACTCAGGACTTTCAGACTGAGCTATACCTCCATCTCTTTTTTAAATTTTTTTTTTATTTTTGGTATCAGGAATTGAACTCAGGACCTCATGCTTTTCAGGCATGCGCTGTGCTGCTGGCTATATCCCTGGCTACTCATCTCTTTTCAGTTTTTTAAAATTTTGAGATGGGCTCTCACTATGTTGCTAAATTGCCCAGGCAGGGCTCAAACTTGGAATCCTCTTGCCTCAGTTTCCCAAAGTTCTGGGATTATAAACGTGTGCTTGTTTTTAAGTTACTAAAAGAATAAATGAACCTTAAGACACTTTGGCTCTTACTTGTCTACTAAGAAATACAAGTTGGGTTCACTTGAAAGCAGAGCCTGAGACAAGGAATGGAGTGAAAATTACTGGAAGGTGCTTATGAGAGGAGCCAAAGAGAGAAATAGGCGAAGAGTAAAAGATCACATAAATGTCATAACTTAGGTTGTTTCTGTGGGCAACAGGGGGGCCCCTGAGAAACTATAAAATCAGGGCATTCTGGAAAGTTCTTTCTGAAGGACAGGAGGCTGAAGGATCACCCATTCCCATCTACCTTGGAATGAAGGTTGCCTGGTACCCTTCTTGCCTTGGCTCTAGCAGACTTGCTGGAGAGCGTGTTTGGGCAGAATACCTGAGGTGCTCACGTACACTCATGGCAGTGTCAGGAACAGTTGCCCCTGAGAGACCATGGAACTGTCCACCACAACTGTTGTGTGTGTGTGTATGTGTGTGTGTCTCCAAGGAGTGAGACAGAGTCTTGCTAGGCTGCACAGGCTGAGCTTAAATTTGCAGTCTTCCTGCCTCAGCCTCCCAGAGTGCTGGGATTACAGGCATATGCCACCAGTCTTGGCTACAACTTTGTGAGTGAGTGTGTGTGTGTGTGTGTGTGTGTATACTGAACCCAGAGCTTCTGTGCTGTGCATGTTCTCCGCCACTGAGCCACAATCCTAGCCCCACCTCGTAACTTCTGATGGATATATATTTGTGTTACTTTCAAAATGCTGAAATTCAAGCATATAGTTTCTAGTTGGCAGATGAGGGAGATCTATTCTTCCACCAGACCAAGGGTAGAGCAACACAAGAAACAGAAAAAGGCTGTGAGAGGTGGTGGCGGGACTCCGTAAAGGTAGAGACACAGATACTTTTTTTTTTTTTTTGAGCAGGATATATTTATCGAGAGAAAGCAAGCTTCCGTCTGAAAGAGAGACAGAAGGGGTCCCAAGTGGGTTGCCCTAGACACAGATAATTTAAAGGGTCAGATACTTGCATGAATTTCAGGTAGTTTTTCTGTGTAAATTCATAAATTTGATTCGGTTTAACCCTGACATTTCTCACAGAAATTTCAAGGATCTTGTCAGTTAAAAGTTCTATGTTTAAGGTTTCTTAGCTTTGTTTGAAAGATTTCCAGAGTTCTGAATCACCACCTCCTTCTCTGGACAGGAAGCTGGGTTTATTTATGAGCGTGATTAAGCAGGGGACACCACCACGGATGCCTTCCTGTGCGCGGGACCCACCACTTGTCCAGGAGACAGTCAATGGGGAGGTATTTGACTACACAGTCTTCAGGAACGGGCACTTCTCAGTCACTGCATCTTCAAATTCGTCTGCATTAAACTTGGTCAAGCCCCACTTCTTTAAGAGGTGGATCTTCTTGCAGCCAGGGAATTTGAACTTGTACTGTTTAGGGCCTCGGCCACACAGTCCTTGTTCTGCAGCAAGGTATGAACCAACATGAGGCTTGGCCAACATGAACCCTGGCCTCTGGGCCCTAAGGCTTCCCAAAGTCACCCCGCATACCTGTCTGGAGCCTAGACTGGGAGCAGCCGCGGATCTGACAGATAAACCCTGGGCGGGAAGGGCTGTCTCCAAGATGCCTAGGGGCACCAAGCAGGCAACAGGCTGCTACACCACGCTGCACACAGCGCCCCCACGAGGAAAAGAAACTCTGCTGACTTAATTGGCTGCAGATAATCACGGCTCTTAAGATTGGGGAGAAAGATGTGTGTGTGTGTGTTGGTGTGTACACGCACGCACACACTTTTCCCAATAATAAGGCAACTACTGAATTCTCGTATGATGAATGGGATTTTTATTTAGTGATTTTTTTTTTGCTGGGGATTAAATATTCTATGCGGATGGAAAATGAGCACATTAATTACTAACTTTTCATCGCTGTCTAGTATCTCAACCATTGTTTCATATATTTTTCCCAAATATTTTGCCATTACAGAAGCTAAAAACTTGGACAACGTGATAAGATGAATTGGAACAAAGAAAATTTTCCTCTCAGTGAATGGATCATGATTAATTTGGAGTAAGGGAAGCAGAAAAGACAACAGCAAGGGTGGTGGAATCATCGCACTTTGCCTGCTTTCCGTAATTGAGGGGGTCCAATTGGAGGGTCTGTTAACTCCTGGGCTTCCTTTAGCAACCATTCATCCACAGCTGTGACTCGTTATAACGTTAATGGTACTAGTTCCCGCCACCAGGGGGCATTTCCAAAATAGAATGCACAAAATCAGGTTGCAAAACATGCTCTTGCCTAATCTAGGAACGATCCAAGGTTAGAAAGTTGGTATCTAGCTTCAGAGAGGGGTGTCTTTTATGAGGAAGCCACCCGCTTTAAAACAGTAGAGAAGCAAGATACCACACATTGTCAGGATGTAAGACATTTCTGTTGTCCCCCCTCAGGTACAGCTTCAGGTGTCATCTGGGCTCGCAATGGAATTTTATTTTAATTAATTAATTTTCGAGTACCGGAGATCAAACTCAAGACCTCGCGCTTGCCGGGCAGGCTCTGTGCCGCTGAGCTATTATCCCCGGCTCGCAATGGAATTTTAAATGCAGAAGTAGCAGATGGCAGACTAGGAGTTCTCAAATGTAAGGGAGGGGATCTCGTAAGTAAGAGAGACAGCCAAAAAACCATTTACTTAGATGCAATAGTCTTGAGAAACACAGAGGCTGTCTGGAACCCAGACAAGATTTGACGAAGTAGGCTGAGGATTTTTTTTTTTCTTTTGGAACCCGGAATCAAACTTAGGACCTTGCACTTGCCAAGCAGGAGCCGTGCCACTGAGCTACATCCCCAGCCCTTGACAAAGTGGCAGTCAAGTAGCTTGAATACGAAGTTGCTGAAAATTCTCTAGAGAAAGCCACAGTTCAGCAAAATGTTACAAAGATACCCCCTGAAAGGACCAGGAATAAAGGGGAGGGCCGGATCTAAGGGAGGATGAGGGCTTAGAACCTCACCTTGACTTGATTACATTTGGTCCCAAATAAGGTAACATTTTGGACACTGGGAGATAGGATTGCAACATATCTTTTGGGGAGGCACAATTCAACCTTGACAGCCCTTAGAGGTAGAGAAAAAGTGTAACAGCTCAGTGTTAAGGTGAACAACTTCATTAATATTATTAGGTAAAGAGTGATGATCCAAGAAAGAACACAGCTAGCCTGAACTTGGGGGTTCCAGATGGCATCTCCTGGAGTGACTCCAAAAGAGAGTCCCAGTCCCGTTTACTGAGCTGGGTCTTTTATGAAATGGGCCAATGGTAGCACAAAGGGAGTGTGAGATTGGGGGAGTGAGAATGGCTGAGAATAGGGCCACAGCGACAGAGGCTGTGACCTAGCAGGCGGCCAGCGGCTGAGCAGGTACTGTTCCCACGCTCAGGCAGGGCGCTGTAGGATGCATGAACAGGTTGTGATTATCCTTGGAGTACAGGAACTTGGGTGGCTCCGGAGAGACAGCTGGGGTCAGACTGATCAACTATGTGATTTATAGACTACAAAATGTGCAAGTTTAAGGGTACGGCTGAATGTATTTTAACAAATGTATGCATCCTGGTGACCCCTACTTCAGTCACCCTAAAAAAGTTCCCTTACCCTCCCAGAAGTCAGTCCTCCTACTCCCAACCCCAGGAACCTAGTAATCTGTTTTCTGTTGTTAACACCTTACATTGGACTTTTCTGTAGTTCTACATAAGCACAAGTTCTTTGTGTCTGATTTCTTTACTGTAATAAATTTGTATTGATACTATTTTTTTTTGCCAGACTGGTGATTGATCAGAGGGCCTTTGCACTGAGATATATAACCTAGCCCTTTATTATTTGTTTTGATACATGGTCTCAAATTGCTAAGTTTCCCAGGTTGGGCTGGAACTTGGGATCCTCCTGCCTCAGCCTCTCAGAGTGCTGGGATGATACTTATGTACCACCATATCCATCTTTAACAATACTTTGTTGTATTTGATTTTCCTGTAGTATTCTATTATATGTATACACAATTTTTTTTCCACTTGGACATTCAGGGTATTTCTAGGTTAGGCTATTTTTAATAAAGTTGCTATGAATATTTGAGTACTACACTTAGTGTGGACATCTACTTTGTCTTTGATAAGTACTTAGGAAGGGAATGGCTAGGTTGGATAATGCCTTAGTTACTTTTTCAATGTGGGGACAAACTACCCAACATCCATAAGTTAAAGGAGGAAGGTTTATTTTAGCTCACAGTTTGTAGTGGTTTCAGTTCACAGTTGGCTGGCTGTGAGGAAGGGTGGCATGACAGAGGGGCATGAGGAATAGAAACAGCTCATGACATGGAGGGCAGGAAGCAGAGGAACTTCCTTCTTCTTTCCCTTTTTATCCCATCCAGGCTACAAGCCTACTGGTTGATACCACCCATACCCAAGGTGGGTCTTCCTTCTTCAGTAAATTCATTATTCACACCCAGAACTATGCTAAACCCATCAGTGAGCTAATCTAGCTATCATGCACCCATGATCCAGTATCACATACCCATGATCTAGTCACCTCCACAAAGCCACACCTATGAGCACATAAGTTTTTGGGGGCAGATACAAACCAAAATAGAAAGCAAGAGTAAAGTTACCTTTAGAATAATTAGCCACACTGTTTTCTAAAGTGGCTGCACCACTTCACATTCCTACCAGCAGTATATGTGAGTTCTAGTTGCCTTATATCTTGTCAACACTTGGCATTATCAATTTTTCAAATTGAGCCATTTCAATAGGTATATAGCTGTATCTCATTTTAGTTTCATTTGGTTCTCTTGGATAACTCTTAACAGTAAGCCTCTTTTCATGTTTCTTTTTTTCATTTTATTTGGGGGGTCAGGATCTCACTATGTAGTTCAGGCTGGTCTTGAACTCACTGTGTAGCTCAGACTGACTCTGAACTCATGACAATCCTCCTGCCTCAGCCTCCCAAGCACTGTGATTACAGGTGTGTGCCACCAGGTCAAGCTTGGTATTTTAATTAACACTTATAAACACACTAGTGTAGCCAGGCTTAGTGGTGCACACCTGTAACCCCAGCACTGTGGGAGCTAAGGTAGGAGGATCAAAGTTCAAGGTCAGCCTGGGCAACTCAGTGACTCAGTGAAACTGTGTCTTTAAAAACAAAACAAAATGAAAAAAAACAGGTTGGGGATATAACTCTGTGAGGCCCTGTGTTCAACCTCAGTACTGCAAACAAACAGAAACAAACAACATGGTAGGTGACCTAAGATGGGGTTGGCAACTTTGGTAGTTCTGCCTGTAAGTCATCCACCACTCTGCAAATAACCACTGATAAACTCCTCACTCACCAAGCCATTCTTTAGGTTGTCAAGACCCTCTTATCTGGAGGCAGACATCTCTTCTACGTCTCTCCTGGAAATTCGCGGGCCATCTGAATAAAATTCCTTTTAGGGACACACACATGAAATATTTACTTCTTCCCCTCCCTTCCCTTAACCTTCCTTCCTCTCTTCCTTGAGCAACGGTGATTGAACCCAGGACCAGCACACTGAGCTATACCCCAGTCCTTTTTTATTCTGAGAAAAGGTCTAGCTAAATCACCCAGACTGGCCTTTAATTTGTAACCCTCCTGCCTCAGCCTTGCAGAGTGCTGGGGTCACAGGTGTGCACTACCACATCGGGGTTTGTGTTCATTTTTTCTCTCTCCCTCTCCCTTTCTCTCCCTGTAAATGAGCTTATTAGAGGTTACTACAGAGTGGTGGATGACTTACAGGCAGAATTACCAAAGCTGTCAAGCCCTCCTTAGGTCACCTACTATCGTTGTTCCCATTGTTTGCCATGCTGGGGATCCAGTTCAGGGCTTCATGTGTGCTAAGTGCTCGATCACTGAGCAGCACCCTAGCCCTTTCAATTTTCTTGATGGTGTCTTTCAAAGAGCAGAAATTTTTCATTGGTTGGGTTTTTGTTTGTTTGTTTGTTTTTATTTTTTAAGACAGGCTCTTGCTGTGGAGTCTAACAATCCTCCTACCTCAGCATCCTGAGTGCTGGGACTACAGGCTTTGGTCACCATGCCCAGCTAGAAGTTTTAAATTTTGAAGTTTGTCTGTCTGTCTGTCTGTCTGTCTGTCTATCATCTATTTGGTGCTAGGGTGGATCCCAGGGTCTTACACATGCTAATCAGGTGCTCTACCACTGTGCTGCATTCCCAGCCTCCATGTTTTCTTTCAAAACTTGTGATAGATCTTTGAACAATAAATATATTGAGAAGAATTTTTTCAGCCTGTCCAGGAAAGTAAACAAAAGATGAGGTTCACCTGGAAAACAGGAAATACAAGTCTAAGGAACTGTGGAACCGGACGTAGCAAAAGAAGCAGTGGCTGTAGCCTACATAGCACCAAAGGGCTGCAGAAGCAATGGAGCTAAAACTGTAGGGAACACAAAACTCAGAATGTGCTCAGGGCAATGCCTATAATAAATCCACGGAATCAAATCCTTGGTGAGTACAGAGGCCACATCCTACCATGTCTTCAGTATTGGGCTGCCAGGAAATAGAAGCCAAAGACTCAATGGAAATGCAGAAGTTTTAACACATGGAATGCATGCTAAATAAAGGTAAGGTAAGGAGAAGACGTCATGAACCATTTGTTACTGACTTTGGCTGTCTAGCATCAATACTTCTTTGGGTGTATCTCTCTTGTTTATTCTTGGTAGACTCAGGCTCAGAAAATGAACAGAGACCAGGACAACACAGGCCTCATCACAGCTGTCTTATCGAGATGTTCACTGTTCCTACTGGGGCAAGATACTGCCACTGCAGCCCCCTCGTGAATGAATTCTGTCATTTCATCTTCTCATTTGACCGGCGCAGAGGACACACGCAGACATGGGAGCCCTTTTGTTCTTTTCAAGAACTGGTCTAAACTGGTTTATTGTGTGCTGATATATACAAGCGTTTGACGAATCAGATAGCAACACCTCAGCGCAGGGGACCAATCAAGTATCGCCTCCTTGCCCAAGTGCTCAGCCAATCAGGGGCTGCCAAGACTCCTAAGGGACTCAGCTCTGTATAGTATGTTGTGCGCCTGCACCCAACATCTCCCCCTTTCTTATATGATTAGCACAGAGCTCCCAGGGATGATATGCCCTCGCGGATTATAAGCTGGTGCACTACAGCTTATTTTCCGCCATCTTGTCTGATCGCTTTGGAGGGGCTGGTCATGTGGCGATCAACCAGCATGCTCATTCATATGGGAGCCGAGATCTACCCGCAGCCAACGGTGTAGACCCCCTGCGATGCTTTGCTCCACATCTGTGCTGTTATAGCATGGCGAGCCATGTTTGGGGGTTCTCTCCTTGTGCTTGAGCCAGGAGTGCTTGCTTTATAATGATCTTATCCCTATTGGCGGCTCGTTTTACGCGGCAAAGAAGTAATAGGCTCCCTACTGCGCCGAGCAGGGCGAAGAGGGCTAATGTTCCTACCCCCGCCCACTCCCTGAGGAGTGTTAAGGTCTTTGTGATCCATCCGTTCAGATCTCCCAACGTAAGGACTTTGATGGTGGTGGAATTGAGGCGTGCAATCTGAAAGCTTTGTTTCAAGAGGAGTCTTTCGGCTTCCTTGGTCCAGTTACCTTTTAGCAGTTCGCTGATTGAAGCACTAAAGTTGTTAGCACGGTGAGGGGTGATACAAACCTC
>RJWT010055956.1:0-10104 GCA_004365215.1 Cuniculus paca
CAAGGCTTGAAAAGCAGAATTTCACCATTTCCACAGCTCCCCCTCAACACAGCTTGGGGCAACACTTCATGGACACATTTAGTGCATTCACTCAATTTCTCAAACGCAAGTATATTTAAATGGCTCTTTAAAAACTTGTTTTAAAGACCATTTTTACCTTAATGAAAAGAATGTAAAAGAAACTCCTAATAGCACTTAGAAGCCAAACATAATAGAGAATAAGTAGGCCATTACTGAGCATTTAGAAGGAAGTACGGTATGTCATTTCCTAAGGGATGGAAACTATTTTCATGGTAGAGGCCTTATTTATGAAAACAGCTTGGCATCTTTCTTGATTAATCTTGGCATCGATTATTTAGTAATGAGAAATCAGTTACACATAAAGAGGAGAAAATTCCATAGGAGCTATTTTAAATTCCCTCCTGTTCCACTGGACTCAGTGTAATGCCAACTTGATAGCTGATAATGTATTTCCCATAAGGGGCTCTGAAATGGTTATCTCATGTTTTGAGATATATATATATACATATACATATATATATTATATATATACACATACATATATATATTATATATATACACACACATTTATCTCAGCTGTTTCACAAGGATCAGAAAATCATATATATCTATTTATATATATATCTGAAGCTATATATCTGAAGCTTATATATAATCCCAAATGTACTATATATATCTGGAACATAAAATGTTAATTTTGACACACTAAATATCTCCAACTTCTTAAACTACTTATCAATGATACAAAGCAAAACATGACTTCATAGCATTCATAGAAGTCTTTAGGGTGAAACTAAGAGATACTAAATGAAAAAAAAATCTTGCACAAAGGTCTGATGAAGCAGGAAGCAGTGGTAATAAATACAGTTGGCAGCCAGCATAGAAGCAGTGTCACCATGGACCCATCACGACTATATTTTGCTTTAAAACAAATTAGATTTAGTATTTTGAATATCAGAAGAAATTAAAGCAAAATGATTATATTAAAAAGCTCTCTTTGCTTTTCATGAGATGTTGCTATAGGGTTTTATTAAATAGTCAACACCTTCACATTGTTAGATTTACCAAAAGTTTTTTGGGGCTAACAGGAATGACTTTTAGAGGGAGTCCAGCTGCATGAGAGTAATTTGGTAGAGTGTCTCTGGGCATCAGTGACGGTAGGCACTAAGGGACAATGCTAAGTAGGTGGTAATGATGGGGACAAGGACTCTTCCCCCCTCTAGAAGAGCTCCAGGTTTATGAAGTCTAAATACCAGTGGCTTGGAAACTGTCTAGGTAACCAAAATCTTCTGGCTTCTGAAATCTTGTTAATTTATTGCTCAGTAATCTGGAGCTGGAGCCTGTCTATCAGGACCACAGGAACTCTTCAGACTTATAGTCTACCCTGCATGCCAGCTTCAGGTCTGTCATTCACCTTGAAGAGTGTCTGACGTTAGCAGTACAGGCTGACCCGCACAGTACATGCCTGTATTTCTCAATCTGTTTTTATAAGTATACATAGTCTCTAAAGATAAAAGAATGAGATGGCAGAGATGGAAGACAGGAAACTCATCCAACACAAAGGAGAAAATTACACAAAGCCAAAAGAATATTTTAGGCTAATGTAATAGAGGAAAGAGGACAATTCAAAGTAGTGGCTGTTAAAGTTATCTACTAGTAACCTCTTTTGAATCAGATTAAATTCCGGTTTCCTGTTATTATGTATAAACCAACTGATACATAGTTTGGCAGATCCCATTTTCTATGTTATACTCATCTTCAAATAATGTATAAAATTACAAATAAATTTTTAAAATTTATTACCTGTTTTTTCCCTTTCTGTATATTCTCATTCCTTTCTACTACAAAAATACCATTACTGACCATCATCTTTAGACCATCATTCTCTAATTCTTGTTTCTTTCTTTTTCATGATTTCAACATATAGGAACTGGTTCTTGTAGTAAATTTACTTAAAGCTGAGGACTAAAATAGTATTTGATTTCTTCAGCTGCACACATGATGATATGGTTTTAAGAATACTACTTAATCTTAAATGGTACATACCTGTAAAGTGTGAACACAAAATTAATTTTAGGGTATCTCAGAAAATCTTAATAAAAATGTTTTGTTCCAAAAACTTTAAATAATGGTGCTATCTTCACTCCTTAAAAGGGAACCTATGAAGACACTATGAACATAGTGTTTCATAATCTCTCCTACACATAGTACTTTTTCATTATTAGTGGTGTATGTTTCTCATACATAATGATTACATTATCTTGGGGAACTTGTACATATACATATCATGTCTTGATCATTTTAACTCTCTCACACTCCTTCTGCCTCCCCTCTTTCTCCTTCCCTAGATACCCTTGTCATCTCCACAGTTCCAGTTCTCTGACACGAATTTAAAAAAAATGTATTTCCTGGTTGCTCTCATTGAAAGGGTTTACAAACGATGGCATACCAGTAGCAAAGAGCACAATGAACCAGTAGTGAACACTAAATACCACTTCTGATAGTAAGTCCTTCCTTCTGGTTCTTTGGAGAAATGCTAATTTAGGTCTCAAGTAAGGGAAGTGCAAGATGAATTGAAGGCATCTTATTTAATAAGAAAGCAAAGTACCAAGACTTAAAGGACAGGTTAAAAAAAAAACAACTCAGAAGAGACTGGCTTGAAGAAGTTTCTAACTGGCAACATCTTGTAGCAATATAAGAACCTCAAAGAATCTTGGAATGAGTGTAACTCACTGAACTAAAACCATACGTAAAAAATTATAGGAAGGAACAAAAGAAAGGAAGAGAGAAAAGTAGAAAAAAGTTATTTGCAGCAAAATGTCACCTAACATATGTAAGCAGAATAACTGAATTAGAAAATTACCACTTCACAACCACCAGTGGGACATCCTCTGAGACACTTGCCTTGCTCTCTCCCCAAGTGTAATTATGACATTAAAGGTAACAATGGAGACAAGTAAAAGCAGTGCATGGTATCTGTTTTGATGCTGAGTTCTATTAAAAAAGTAGAGAGGAAATTACTTGGGTAACTAGCACTGCGTTTTTTTTTTTTGTGCTCAGGACCTTGAGTTTTCCAGGAACTTGCTTATGCCACTGAGCTATAAAACTGGCCCTACTAGCCCAATTTGAAAAATGGTAGTTTATTTGATAATATTAAGGATAAATTTCTTAGGTATGTTATATTGTATTCTTATAGGAGGATATCTTTGTTCTTAGACGATAAATGCTAAACTACTTAGGGATGAGGTATCTTATCTCCAACTTACAGATATTTCTACAAAAATAAAAGAAAATATGTCTATGTATTTATGAGAAAGAGGGACAGAGGGAAAGAGAGAGGCAGAAAAAGAGACACAAAGAGAGAGAGAGAGACAGAGAGGGACAGAAGAGACAGAGAGAGAGAGAGACAGACAGACAGACAGACAGACACACACACAGATTGCAGCCAGAGAGAAACCAGTGTACTAAGATGGTAACAAGTGGTGACTGTGACTGAGGAATAGGTCTATGGTTGTACTTTTTCGACTTTTGTATAGTTTTGAACACTATGAAGCAAAAAAGTTTGGGAAAATTGAAATGCAAATATGGTTTGGAAAACAGTTAAATATTCTATTGATCTTAGAAGATAATTGAATGTTGAATCAATATATGTAAAACCATCACACTATAACTCTAAAGAAAGGTCGTATACTATTCAGTAATTATGGAGTAAAGACAAAACCCTATATGTGAAATGGCTATTTTGTGCTGGTTTACTGAAACTTTCTGGCAATAGGAGGTAAAAATATTAAAATGTCCTATAAAAAAGATTTTCACTTTTTCTGGAAAATGATTGGCTAAGTCCTTTTGTCACACAAATGAAAATTAAGCCCTCATAGATAAAACAAAAACCTCTATAAAAGTAAAAGTTAACAGTGAAGAGGAAGCTATTTAATTCAGCTAAGAATACGAATTGAGCATCTCTTCAAGTAACCTGGGACCTTTGATGTACTTGGTAAAAGTCCTTCTTTAAGGAGTGAGACTGAGCTTTTGTTAGCTCACATCTCCCCATGATGTGACTGAGTCTGAATGAGTTGGGAATTGGGAGCTGTGAGGGTCACTACTGAAATCAGACCACCCCAACAGGGGTGAGGGATCCCCTGAAGGAGGTGAACACTGCCTCTTGCACAGGCGCCTGTGCTTTCTGTGTAGGGGATGAGTTGGGGGACACTGAGGAGATTTCTGCCAACCCCAACCAACAGAAGCACTCAGGAGACAGCATCCTCCTGGGGGAAAGAAGCACTCAGCTCAAGAGCAGGTCTCTATTTGGGCATTTGAAAAAACACTCCTTTTCCCAGTCACATCCAATAAAGCTCTGTTAAACCCAGAAGCTCACTTCACTTTGCTGTAGAGTTAAAGATATGACTTTAAGTGAGGAAATCAGTACACAGAGGAAAAGCATACAAAAGTGTCCATCTTGCAGGAAACAGGTGTCATCCTGAAGATATAGAAGGATCAAAGAAAGGCTGGTTACAAAGGAGAGGCAAGGAGTAGAGAAACTAGCGGGAGAGTGACATGGATGTGCCGTACTGTGGCTCTGGACTGTCTTCTGCAGGCCTGTGTTAAAGGTGTGGTTCCCAACTTGTGGTGCCATTGGGAAGTGGTGGACCCCTTATGAGGGGTACAGTGGGGGCTTAGGTCCATGCAGAAGTATGGGACATCTGTTCTTCCTTTCTCTCTTGGCCAAAAGGTAAACCATTCCACTCTGCCACAAGTTCCCATCATGATGGGCTGCTTCGCCACCAGCTCAAAAGCAGAGGAGGGAGCCAACCATGGACTGGAATCTCTGTGACTGTGGGCCAAAATAAATGACCTGTTTAGAAGTTGCTTATGTCAGAGATTTGTTATAGTGAGGTGAAAACTGACTGACTCAGGGTGAGAATAAGGAATGGGTACCACATCTGTGCCTGTAGGACACTGGGGGAGTGGCAGGACCTGGAGGGCAGAAATCTCACAGTGAAATTCAAGGAGGACTGTCACCTGCAACTGAGGGACACAGCCACCCTGATGTGACTCTGCAGGGATGGAGACTGTGAAATGTATATCCTGTCCTCACTTCCCTCTCTCCTTGTTTCCTGCCAGGGCTCCTCCCTATCCTAAACCAACAGGTACCAGAGGGCAAGGAGCCCACCGATGCTGTTCATGTGGGCCAGTCTCCTGGGGCACAGGGCAAGGTGAGCCGGAGGGTGAGTATGTCTGCAGGGCTCAGCCAGACATCTACACAGCAGCACGCCTACCCTGGCACACGGCACAGGGCACTGCAGAGCTCAGAGGCTTTTATGGTTCAGAGTGGGACTGCTGCAGGTGACAGGTAACTGTGTGGATGCACTGTGGGAAGTGTAAGCACTGGAGAATAACCAGGGGTGTTACCATAAACTTGCTCTAAATAAAGTATTTCCACTGTTCATGTATGTATATCATAGGCACATACAAAACATATCTTACTAAACGTTATATCTAGGTGCTTTATTCATGTATTCAAGAAATATTTACTGAGTCCTTACACTTCCCGGGTGTTTGATCAAAGTATTATTCTAATTAAAAATGAGAAAGGCATCTGTCCAGGTGCTAATTTAATAAATTAGCTTAATTAGCCTTAAATTTAGTTATATTTTCTTCAAATAATCATTTGAACCTAAGAATAAAAAATATATACAATGACAAAAACCCAAACTGATCATAAAATGAGCAAAGGACTTACAGAGATATTTTCCAAAAGAGATAAATGACCAATTAGCACTTGAAAACATGCTCCATATCACTCATCATTACAGAAAAGCATACCATAACTATGATGATAGCATCCCGCACCAATTAGCATGGCTACTATCAAAAGACAAGTAAACAAACCAGCCCCCAAACAACAGAAAACTACAAGTGTTGGTGACATTGTGGAACAATTGTGTGGACTTCCCTTGTGCACTGCTGGTGGAAATGTAACAGTTACTATGGAAAACAGTATGGTTGGTTCTTAAAAATTAAAAATAGAATTAACATATGATCAAGCAATTCTACTTCTGGGTATATACCCAAAATAATTGAAAATTGGAACATGAAGAAATCTCTGCATAGTGACATTCACAGCAGTATTATTCACAGTGGCTAATGGTACAGAGGCCCAAATGTCCTTCAAGAGGTGAACGGATGGGCAAAATGTGGTAATGTTATTCAGATTTAAAGGGAAGAAATTCTAATACCTACTACAACATGGATAAATGTGAAGAGAGTACTCTAAATGAAATAAAAGGACAGGTATTGTATGGTTCTACTGTGAGAGGTACCTAGAGTTGTCAAATTCAGAGATGGAAAGTAGAATAAAAACTGCCAAAGAACCAAGGAGCAGGAGGAATGAGGAGTTATCACTTAACAGGTACAGAGTTTCAGTTTGGGAAGATGAAAAAAGTTGTATGGATGGATGGTGGTGATGGCTGTATGACAACATGAATGTACTCAATGCCACTGAACTGTACACTTAGAAATGGTTTACATGGTAAATATATCGTGCACATTTTTATGACAATACATGAAAAGAAATTAGGAAAGAAATACTCACGGATTCCAGCCCAAATCCTGTGGGTTCACATAGAGAACACCAGCTCTGGAGATAGTGGCTGGGGTGGCCGTCCGCAAGTGATGTACCTCAAACAGAAGCCTCATGGAAGGAGTGAGGGCCACCCGCTCATTGCTGGCCAGGGTCAGCACCTGGAAGCGGCAGCGCAGCAGTCACCAAATGCAAACCAGCAAGGGAACAAAGGAACGCCGCCATCTTACCATGGTAACCAAAGCACTGTCCCTAGTAGATGGGCCAACGGCTGTGAATCAAGCTCTAAACTTATGCCTAAGGTGTCCTGACTGACCCTTGAGAAATAATATCACCTAAATGGACTTGTGAAAGCCAATCTTTAAATGACCGTAGGAATTACTACTAAGCTAAATATAAGTGGATCAAATGACGAAGCCTAAATGGCAAGGAAAATGAATTCTTTCCAGAATCTGAAACATCACATTTAACAACTGTTCTACAGGAACTCTTGCAAGGATGCAGATCCCAGTCCTGTATTTTATGATGAAGAATGTTTTAGCTCAGAATGCAGTAATTACTGTTAATACACGGTAGTTACCACCTCTAATCCAGAATGATGATGGTTACTGATTTCTTTCTCCTGACCCCACCAAATAGACCTTTGGTTACTTAATCAGTATCTTACAGACTTGTACCATCACCTTCTGTTTTAGCTGGAGATGCCAGATTAACCAAGTCAAAAATGCTTGGTAAAGCATTTAAACTCAATCTGCGATCTGCAGCCATAGGATCTACTTAATTTTAAAATCTAAATTTCGCCAATTATCATATAACACAAACTTTATTTTTCTTTTAAGTATTCATATTTAATGAAAGCACATATAAGACATAATAATTCAGGTCTAGCTCTTAGAAAATGGCTGTGTAAACTAAATTTTTAGATATGCATCTATCATTAAAGGTTATTAATTTTATGAAGATAAAGAGAACATATCCCTTTAAGTTCTTTAACTGTGAAGTTAAGAGAATTACTGTATCAGGAAAATTTCATGTATCAAAATAGTGATTGTATAAAGAATACCAAGTTAAGGAGTTAAAACAAGGATTAACATCAACAAGTAAGTGGGATAGTATTTTTAAGGTTTGGCACTGCAGTATTACTGACCTTATTATCATCCATGACTGTATTTAGTGATTCAATCCACATAGGGTCAATATCTCCATCCAGGACTATCCATTTTGGTCCATCATGTGTAAGATTTGCTTGTTCTCGTAGAATGGAAGAGAAGAGGCCTATTAAATAAGAATAAACAATACCAATATATCCTGGAGTTGGGTGCAGTTTATTTCTAAAATAAACATATTTTTATTAAATTTTGCTGCCTCTTTCTTGTGAGCTTTGTATCACACCCTCTACATGATATATAGACCCTAGACCTGGTTTTATCACTTACCAACAGGCAGATTTCATCTCCAGGGAAGGATCATTCTTTTCCCTGAGATTCCTAACAAGTCAAACATGAATAACGCTACCTTCCTTAAAGAATGGTTAGAGGATTTATAGAAGGCAATGCATGTAGAACTCACAACTTCCACCAAATGAAGATGTTACCCTTTTCCACACTCTTAAATTAGTACCTGTTTTAGAAGTATTAGTTTATTTCATCTAGCTCCATTCCTGTGTAACAATATTCAGGGTCATAATTCTAAGTGGAAGTGCTACACAACTCTGACAATTTTAGATGTTGGTATTTTATATTATCATTACTTAACAGATGTATAGATAAAAACATTTTAAAGCTATGGCCTTTCTGCTATTGCTACATATCTAAGTACAAGGAGAATTTAATAGCTGCTGATTTTTCAAAGTCAAGTATATAACATTATAGTGAATAAAACTTCTTTGGTCCATTTGTATGGAGGGTTCCTCTATGAAATGTTTTGTGTAAAAAATATATGACAGCATCTCATTGAATCTGCCACTATGATTTACAGGAAAGTCAGCAGTCCCTTCTAATAGCTGCTGATTCCAGTGAAGTCCGTAGATTCTCAGCATACACAGATTAACAGTTTTCTACCAGCTATAGTCCTTTATAAAAAGAGAGAAATTGGATTAAGACAGTTGCCATTGTCTCACAGATAAAGGAAAGAATGTAGAGAAGATAAAAAGAGGAACAACGACAAAGTGTGTCCTGCTTCAGATCAGGTCATCAGGGAAGTCGTCTCAGATGTCACCAGTTACTTAAATAAGCTAAGGGAACAAGACACACAGATACACAGAGGAAGAGTGTTACAGATAGCAGGAATGTCAGGTGCCGAGGTTCCATGATGCGAAGGTGCTTGGAACAGTTAGGAGGTCGGAATGAGCAAATTGCAGTCAAAGAAGGGCAGAGTATGGAAAATGATGGCAGAGATGGTGAGGTGACCTCTAATTACTACAGCCTTGTAGGCCATGGAAAAAGGTTGTGTTCCAAAGGCGACAGGCAGCTACTTGAAACTGAAAGCTGAGAACATCCTGACATGAGCCCTCTGACTTCTGTACGGAAAATCAGCTACAGGAAGACCAGTGGCTTGGACTCATGTGCCATCTGTGGAGAAGTTGACAGTACTGGAATTCAACATGCACAATATTTTTACATTCAAGCCCATGGAAGCTGTTGTGAGATTGAACACTGAGGGTCTGAGAGAGGAACTCCTCAAGACCAATACAAAGTTTGTGTACTTACTGAAACGGGAAGTCATTAGGGTCTCTACCAAAAGCATCAGCCTGCCCACAAACACAGGTAGAAGAAATGCTTGGGTCCACAAGTGCTTTGGATTTCAGATTTTTCTGGATTCTAAAACATCTGGATAGACTTTAAAAGTTGCATAACCTTAACCCAAAAATGTGAAATACTTCAAAATTGCAAATTTACATTTCAAAGATCTCAGATTTCAGAGCATTTCAGATTTTTGTATTTTTGGAACAAAGATAACCAACTTGTCCTGTCAGGGCAGGAAACATGTCCAGCTGAGTTCTGCCACTGGTCCCTAGAATAACCCCATCCAAATTTCAGTCAGGATCTTACATCGGGTACTTTATCAGTATGTTCTGATGCATCTGTGTTAACATTGCTTCTGGATTAAAGAAGCCCTGATGTAACCAGTATAGGATAAAACACAGCTCTGAGCACAGGCTGATGAATGCAAACCAAGTACTTATTTGAATCTATAATTTTTACATCATATTGTGATCTGTTGTAGTTCCAATAATGCCAACACATAAACAGTACATCTGTGACTATGACTAAAATTATTTCATCCTGAAAAATGGCTTTCTGGATTAAAAAAATAAAGAAATGTTTAGCACGCTGAAAGGGCAAATACTACTTGCCATCTTTCCATTCTCGGGTAGCATGATGTATGAAACCAAAGAGTTCATCTGTTGTCACAGCTTTAGGGTTTAAGTCATTCCAAACAGGCTTCTGTTTCATGTGAACATATGCTCGGTTCAGTGTTCTCAAAATCTGAGGAGAAAAAAA
>RJWT010055957.1:0-10090 GCA_004365215.1 Cuniculus paca
TTAGAAGGTATGGACAGCTATCTTGAAGAAAACAAGAGACATTATGGTAGCCATTGGTGATTCCTTACTGTCTGGGTTGAAAGCCTGTAATGCTTTCATTGTTTTGTTTTGATTGGTGCTATACTATTCTGTTTTGCTTGAATTTATTGTGTGTGAAGGTATAAACAACTATTTCAAAGAAAACAAGAGACACGATGGTAGCCATTGTTGATTTCCTGTTGTCTTGAAGTCCTATTGCTTGCATTGTTCTGTTCTGGTCTGCTTTGTTCTGTTCTACTCTGTTTTGTTTGGTTTTGTTTTATTCTGTTTTAAAAAAAAAAAAAGATACATTAGAAAACAGTGAGGAAAACAAGCTATAAAAATATACAAGTTCCCAAAGGGCTTTCCATATGTGTTGGCTCTGTGCATCAGAGCATCTGAGGTCTTCCCTCTCTAAGGCTCTAAGACTACGATGCCAAAGCCTTGGCCAAGTGGCCCTGTGGTGTTTCTACAGCCTGGCTAGGCGGTCCTTCCCTCTCGGCCTGCTCAGCTTTGTGGTGCATCCTCCTGCAGCCCAGCTAGGCAGTGTATCTTCTCTCTCCTTCCTGCTTAGCCTTGTGATACTTGAGGTAGTCACTGTGCAGCTCCTTAAAGACGTCTCTAGCTCCAGGCAGCAGTGAGGCCCTCAGGAACTGGATGTCAGGCTCAGTGCACAGGTCCAAGATGAGGTAAATGCCCTCCTGCAGCAGGTCTTTCACAGCTGGATACAAGGTCACCTGGGAAAGCAGGCAGAATCCTGTGAAAACAAGCTGGGGCACACTGAGTGGCATGTTTTGCACAGAAGGCCAATAGCATGAGGACAATATGACCACTCCAAATCTTTGGGTTTCAGGTCCTTATTTCCTTTTTTTTTTTTTTTTTTTTTTTTTTTTTGCAGCACCGGGGATTGAACTCTTGACGTTGCACTTGCCAGGCAGGCACTAAGGCCGCTGAGCTAGATCCCCGGCCCTGGTGTTTTTGAGACAGGGTCTCACTATGCCATTCAGGCTGGCCTTGAGCTCACTTTGTAGCCCAGGCTGGTCTTGAACTCACAACAATCCTCCTGTCTCAGCCTCCCAAGTGCTGGGGTTACAGGCGTGAGCCACCACGCCCAGCTTCAGGTGCTTATTTCTAAGACAAGAAAAAGTTAATTCCCACAACACAAAGATCACTGGCTAATGACTGAAAACCCCTCTAAGCAACTTAAAATCTCCTTGAACAGATGAGCAGTATAAACAACCTTCCCCAAAGTAGCAACAAATCCTAAATTTGACCTCAGGGTCAAAGAGAAGACCACAGCCTCATACATTTCCACCAGAACTCATCACCCGTGGAGGGGCCCATGGACTTCAGCTGCTTCCAATCAACACTGTTACATCACCTTCCACCAATACTCATTCTGCAGAAGCACAAGAGGGTGCAGGCGGGATCTACTTAACAGTTCTTGCTACCTAGCATTTAATTAAACCTGAACATGCTGGTCTGGAAAGATTTATGACTCTCTCAGTAGAAGTTTCTAATGCATATGGAGTATTTTCTTCATTACTGAATTAAAAAAACAAAAGATAAGACATAAAACTGTTAGCAATAAATTCTATGATGCTACTGCCTTAGCTAATCCTCAAGGCCTTTGGCTTTCAAGATTAAAAATAAAAACATAAAAGATAAGCATAAATTAGACATGAATAATGAGGCTAGGCAACAGACTTTTCATAAAGTAAACCTCAGAATAACAGTGACTTAAAGGTTGCAATTACTGCTTCACTTTTTGGCTCCCAGCAAAGTGGTATTACTATTTCTTTCTTCAAATAAGAAAATAACGCATTTTTTTCATCAAATGCTTATATAGTAATGAATCAAACGCTTGGGAAATGTCAAGATTCTATAAAAATGCAACTGGGACTGGTGGTACATGCCTGTAATCCCAGTACCTGGGAGGCAGAGCCAAAAGGATCTCTGTGAGTAGCGTGGGCTATATAGTAAGTTCAAATCAGTCTGCACTACTGGTAATAGTCCTCATGGATGTAATGGATCAGAGTCACAAGGGTGAATTTCGTGTTGTCTCCATAGCATAACAACCTAAAGGTGTTAGTGGGATCCAAAATGCACAATACATATTGGGAAAGTCAAAGGGGAGGAATTATCTAAAAAGGGAAGGAAATGACCACTATTAATCTATTATCATGATTTGAAATTCAGATTTTATTCATTGTTCTGATTAGTTTCATTTTATTCTGATTTGTCTGATTTTATTATACTTGATGGCATGGACAGCTATTTTAAAGATAACAAAATATATAATTGCAGCCATCGAGGATGTCTACTTATCTTGTTTAGAAACACTGTATGGCTTTCATTGTTTGTTTTGATTGATTTTACTCTATTCTGTGTGGTTTGATTGTAGTATGTCTGAAGGTGTAGGCAACTATTCTGAAGATAACAAATATTATGGTAGCCAATGCTGTTTTGCTAATCTCTTGAAATTCTGTATTGCTTACATTGTTCTGCTTTGTTTGTTTTGTTTTGTTTCTACTGTTTTAGTTTGTTGTATTTTGTTTGATTTTACTTGTCCCTGATGGTATGGGCAGGTATACTGCAGATAACAAGAGGCATTATGGTAGCCTTATCGATTGCTTTTTACCCTGTTTAAAAGTCATGCACCATGTTCATTGCCTTGTTTGTTTGACTTTCCTCTGTTTTGTTTTGTTTGGTTGTATTCTTTTCAAAATTAAAAAAAAATATATAAATCAGTCTGTACTATAAAGTAAGATGTTGTCTCAAACAAAACAAAACAAAACAAAACAAAACTCTATAAAAATGCTAAAAACTGCAGGGAAACCAAACTCCAAGTCCACATGTCATCCAAAAGACAATTTGAAGGGTCTTGTGTTCCATGCCTCTCACCACTGTGGCTGTTGATAACCCAGCTGGGTACACATATGTCCAGGCTGTTCCCTGCATGGCCAATCACTCACCCAAAAAACAGGCGACTCCAAGGCCAAAGTCAGCAGCTATAATCCAGCCTAAAAGAGGTATCGAGGTGTTCTCAGGAAGTTCATTTAGCCAAATGTCCCTAGAGAAAGGCTGACACCTCTACGCAGACAGACTTACCACTGTGTCTACCAGGATTGCAAAAGGAGAAAGGCTCTTTCACAGACAAGTAGAAAGCAACATCAACAGACACATGCAAACATGCTGTCTACCCATGGTTCCTCTCTGAACACTCCGTCTTCCATGCTGATGTTCACGTTAAACAGTCAAGGTTCATAGGGCTCAAATTTGAGCCCTGTAGCAATCAGCAGCTTACAAAATTTTGAAAATAGACATGGATATCCCAAAGTGAAATAACTCTTAAATGATGAATTTATAACCCATATCTTTAAGACAAAAAGCTAGAGTAATTTGGACAAAGTTAAACATGAACAAGTCACCTACATCTCCACTTGCCTCCTGCTTTGAGTGTCTGAGAGCCGCTGAGTCTCAAAAACAACAGATCTAGCCGGGCATGGTGGTGCACGCCTGTAATCCCTGCACTTGAGAGGCTGAGGCAGGAGGATCACTACAAGTTTGAGGCCAGCCTGGGCTACAAAGAGTTCAAGGCCAGCCCAAACTGCATAGTGAGACCCTGTTTCAAGAAGAAAAAAAAAAAAAAAGATCTTTGTGCTCCTGCTGACAAGGGGACCCAGGCCAAGACCCAGGTCCCTTTTGTGCCTCCATCAGCCTGGTCTGCGAGACCTCTTGTTCTTGGCCCTGAGTGACATATCACCTCCCCATCAGATTATTCAGGAAAGGAGTCGGTTCTGGAGCCAGAGAAAACTAAGAGGTCCTGAGCTCCTCATCCATGGGGCTCTACTGAGCCTTCACATGGCCTCCTCAGTCCTGACCACTGCCCCACAGGATGCTGCTCACACACTCCACCAAGCATAGGAGTGAGGGCTATGGGTCTGAGGTCACTCACCATTTTTATACAAAACCATGCTCAAAGCCTGAAACAAAATCCTGGATTGTACCTTCTGGGCCTCCGTTACATACTGGGCCACCATAAAGGGAGAAAACACAGCAAACTCTTCAGCTCTTGCAGTGATGTGGCTGTACATCCTCTCCACCAGGCGTGCACACTCAAGAACCACCGGCAGGTCTTCTGTGCTCCCTGCAGAGGGCAAATGTTGCCAACTGGTTAGTTCACAAGGGCTGCAGTGTCCCTCTCATCTTGCACCTTTAATATAAATAGACACATAAGTCTTCCACTTTCCTAGACCCTTAATTGGCTTGCTTTGCAGATAGAATAAGAGAAAAACATCATGTCAAAATTTTTGCCTACATAGAAAATGGAAGAACACTTACAATACTCAAAAGTCAGTAAGATTTTTAGGGATCCAAGTAGAAAAAACAAGATTTTCAGGATAAAAACTGTAGGCATGCCACTGGGTTTCTAGTTGTTCTTGCTTATTTTTGCAGCACTAAGGACTGAATATGGTACATGCTAAGCAAGTCCTGCTATTTTATCTTAAAAGGGGATGGTTTTCTAAAAGAGAGAGATGAACTTCTATAAGGCAGTTTAAAATGGAAAATTACTCAAAAGATAAAGAATGGCTTAGTTTGGTTTTTCAAGACTAGGTCACACAGTATGGTTCAAGCTGACCCTGAAATCATCATGTAGCCCAGGCTGACTTCAAACTCAGCAATCCACCTGCTTCAGCCTCCCAAGTGTTGGGATTTCAAAAGTCTATCACTATACCTGGCTAACAATGGTTTATTGATATCATTTAAGACACCCAAATTATGTCTGTGTCTTGGAAATTTTTCAAAAATTTGTGGGGGCCTCCTAAGAACTTGGAGAGCCTAACCTCAGATGGGAGAGCTGGGGGACTCCTGCCCAGTCCAGAGTGTCTTCCCTCCTTCACTTGGCACTATGGCAGGATGCTGTGAGTAACTTTTGTTAAGTCTAGAAAATATGAGCAAACCCAGTGATGAAAAGATCAGGGCTTCCTGAGGTTGGACCCAAGGAGGGAACAGATTGCAAAGAGGCCAGGGGACCTTGTGACAGAAGTGCCCTGTGCTATGACTGTGGTGTTGCTTCACATGTGTTCTTAGTTGTCGGAAACCATGAAACTGTATACTCTGCACATTAAACTGTATACCCTAACCAGGAATTACTTGTTAGACATGTTATATTTTAATAAATCTAACGATGTTTGGGAAATGCTGTACATTTTTAGCAGGCCTTGGATAAGTACGCCCTTTATAGATGCAGCTGTCCTGTATCAGTGTGATCTCTATGACGCTGTACAAGTGGGTAACACCTGTGAGGCATCTTGAAAGCCACTCCCTGACATGACAGAATGCATTTCCTTGTCTAAGGCATGCTGTTCCTTCTCTTCTCAGGCTGTTCAACATACACACTGTTCACAAATGAGTAACCAGCACCAGCTGCTGTAGCCACTGGCTTCACATATAATCATTAAAATGAGAGCATTAGATGCCAATAAAAAGGGAATAAATTTTAAAATTAAAAAAAAGAACCAAACAGTTAAAAGTCCTGGTGGGTTGAGTTTGCCAAAGTACAGTTTTGGCAGGCAGAAATGACCAGGCAGGTCAAAGAAGCACAGCATGGAGAGAATGGGGCAGGTGACAGAGGACAAGTCTGAGGCAGCACACAGCCAGGCCACCTTGCACTGCTTAGCAAGGCTGAGGCCGGGCCTGTCCCCCTCCTGTCCAAGCCAATATGTCCCTCAGAACCACAACCTTAGGGTTCTTGGGTGAGATCAAAGACCTCAACAAGGAACAGGCTAAGGTTGGTCCAAAAGAGAGGACTTATTTGCCAGCCCTAATCCTCAGCAGATGCACACTGAATCAACACGTGCTTGGAGTACTGAGTCAACACACATTCTCACCATCAGTCGGAGATGGTGACACATGTCACTGTGCCACTGCCTGGTCCCCAGCCAGGCAGAGTAACTGGGGAACTGCAGTCCATGCTCACAGGCCTCTCCTTGCTTTTGCCAAGATGACTGGTTAAAGGAATCTTGCCAATCCCACAGCAGAAGGCAGAAGTGGAGGCTGACTCATATTCCTGGTTATGCTGAGTACTGTCAGAGGTCTTCCCTGACACACTGCAACTCACAACTGCTTCTGTGAGTCCAGTGCATCCCACAGTCACCTTGTCCTCATGCTTGGCACACGTGTGGCACAATTACAAAAGTGAGCAGTGGACAAGTCTCACTTTCACACAACATGTTCAAAGAATGCAAATCTTAAAAAATAACACAGCAAGAATCAACAGACTTCAAAGCAGAATAATTCTTTGTGTACAGAGTATCTGCTTCTGCCAAATGGCAATTTTTATGTCTGTGGTAAACAAATACAAACCCCTCCAAGGTCGTAACCTTGCTAATAACAAGGTACAAGGTCTCATCCTCTGTAAAATGAGAAAGTTCTGTTATGCCTCTTTCTTTTGTCCCCAACTAATCTATAAACTTAAGGATATGGTTATAGTCATCTTTATATCCCTATATATGCTGTGTTCAACACAAACTTCCTTAAATCTTGATTTTTTTTCTCCAGAAAAGGTTTAAATCAGAGATGTCAGATGCAGCCACTGTTTCAGATATAGTAAAATATGACAGCTTGAAATAGTTTTTAAAATGATCTTCAGTATTCATTTGATGATGTGAATGTTTCTCTTATGTAAACTCACCGAAGAGCTTTATTTTCAGTGATACCTGACACTGCATGATCTATAGATTCAAACTGTGTATCTGATACTATGACTCTGCCTTACCTTTGTCTTTCTGCCGCCCTTCATGCATCACTGAAAACACCAGTCTATTGAAACAGTTCAGGAAAGACGGGATGGCCTTCAGCATCACCTGAAAAAAGTAACAGATAAAAAATATAAAAAGTTCAGGTTTGTCTGCTTGTTTCCTTCTCCACCTCGCCCATCAGGACACTCAGAACAGGTGTGCTCATGACTGCCCAGAGCAGGTTCCTCTCACCTCATTTTCTGGAGACTGCTCATCTACCCTGCACTGGCCCATTAACACTTGCTTTAAAAATCTGAGCTAGGGCAGCAATGGTGAACCTTTTAGAGCTTTCAATGATACGAACAGTCCACTGCAGCACACACGCCAAGGGCTAGGAGTTCACTACCACTGGGTTAGGAGTTCCACACAGTACAATTTCCAGAATCTGTAGGGCAACCCTGCTTTAGGACTGGTTGAATCCATGCTTTCCTTTAAGCTGGTTCTAACCCATCCTGAAAGTAAGTACATAGAAATAAATCATAAAGCAATGACAGTAACCAACTTAGGCAAGCAGAACTGATATGAGAAAGACTGCCAAACAAATTCATTTCAAATGGGGACATCATTTCTCAATACTGATGAAAAATTCTGCTTAGGACTTTGTCTTTAAAAAGGAGAGTAAAATGACAAAACATGCTTCTTTAATATTCAATTACCTATAGTCAGGTTGCAACCACACACTGTCCAACTGAGCTGTTATAACCCCTCGTGACTACTTCTATTTAAATTAGTTAAGGCTTCAAGGTCGGGTGTAGTAGCACATGCCTACAATCCTAGCACTAAGGAGGCTGAGGCAGGAAGATCACTGTGAGTTCAAAGCCAGCCCGGGCTACAAAGTTCAAGGCCAACCTGAACTGCATTATGAAACCCTGGCTTAAAAAGACAAAGAAATTTAAAAAAAAAAAAAAAGACTTCAAAATTGTAGTCATCCTGGCAATACCTCAAATGGCCATGCAATGAGGCCAGTGGCCACTGTGCTGGACAATGCAGATACCACTCATATCCTACAGCCTAGTGCTACTCGTAACTCTCAGAATGAACAAAGAGTCATCAAGTATTAGTTTCTCCTTCCTCCTCCCTGGTGCTGGGATCAAAGTTGTACATGTTAGGTGAACCTTCTACCACAGAGCTACATCCCAGCAAGTATCGGGACTGTTTCTTTGGTACAATCCAAAACAAATCTTGATAGCATCATACCATATCCTTCACGTCAAATTACTGACTTTCTGCAGCATGTTTTTATAAAATGAGGTCATTTTTATAAAAAGTATTATAGCGATTCATCACACATTCCCCCAAACCCCTCTATTTTGCTACTGCATTAATGAAAATCACATAAATCTGGGGCCAGACTTCCTAATGATTCCTTATAAGACTTGGATAAATCATCCAGCTTTTGTGTGTGTTTGCCTCAGTATTCTCATCTGCAAACTGAGGATAAAAAAAGGACGTCATGAAGACTAAGTTAAAACATGTGACATGTTCAGCACAGCACCAGTTGCTGATGATTCTGTTAGGCATCCAGCAGTGCCAACCGCCTCATCTGTCCTCCAGGCATGCCTAAGAGACTAGCGGACATTTGTGTCAACTTGGATCTAATGCTGCTGTCTGCATAATGGGGCTCTGTAAGTGTCAGTACACAAACACCATTCGAAGTATCAGACCCAGTTGAGAAGAACTTAAAATGGCTGAGTAAAGGTCAAGCATTTTGTGCTTGAGAAACCACTTTGGTCCTGAAAATTATTGGAACAAAAATGTCTGCTTAGCGAGTCATTATTTTTCTTTTCCTGCAACAGTAAAGCACTGCACTGCTATTCTGAAGGCTACCCTTCTTGGAAGTTCCTTTCTGTCACCTTGGGATGACACTGCAGCATGGTGAAAAGCGTGTTGTGCAACCTCGAGAAGACACTCCCATACTCCGGGGGCCTCAGGTGGTCCAGGGGGACAGTAAGCAGGATGCTGAAAGCCAGGCTGACGTGGTGGGGGTTGCTGATGGTGTCCTCCCCGTGCCGCAACAGAGTAGCCAGGACATCGAGAATAAGTAGGACTCGTGCAAGGGCCACAGGCTGCTCCTCACAAGCCTCTCGGTTCTGCAGCTACAGGGCAAGATGGGCAAAGAAAAAGAATGAAGAGGATTCTCAGAGAGAGACAACAGAGCACTAAGCACAAGGTGTCAGAAATAAGACTGTCCCTGATTCAAATGAATTGGTATGGCCCAAGAACAGGGTGAAGAGACAGGAGGCCACGTCCAAACCCCACTGTGGACTTGGCCACTTCAGTCACATTTTTTTGTTGGCTTCATTGTTCATGAAGAGAAGCAATTTTCTACAAAGAACCTGACACATCCATTTTCTCATAAGAAAACTGCACATCAGATGTACATAACAGTATTTTCCCAAAAAAGATCATCAATCTCATGTGTCTAAACATCACTGGTTAAGTTTCTTACAAATCAGATATAGTTAAAGATAATTACTCTTCTAGAATACCAAAGTAACAAACTCAAAAAAAAAATACAGCTTAAAGTCCTACCTAGGTCACCTCGCAGAATGCACTTAGGACTCTTTCTAACCCTAAGCACACGTAGTGAGCCTTCTGAGTCCTGGCGTCTAACAATCCTTCCCTCCCTGCGGGTGTTCTGGCTGAGCAGACCACTTGCTACACCTGTAAGAAGCACTTAATCAGCATTTAGCTTGGTGCACAGCAGCACAACCTCCCGTGTGCCATCACCACTGTGACCACTTATGAGACTTGGACACCAGCATGGCCCCACCCAA
This sequence comes from Cuniculus paca, assembly GCA_004365215.1. NCBI lineage: Eukaryota > Metazoa > Chordata > Mammalia > Rodentia > Cuniculidae > Cuniculus > Cuniculus paca. The sequence goes on from RJWT010055957.1 coordinate 9,599, forward strand.
TTCAGCAGCTCCAGCAGATGGTCACAATGACCACTTCAGCCACAAAGCCAGATTCTCAGGAAAATGACACAGGAAGAAAATTGGAAACCCAGAGTATGAAGTCCATTCTTTAGAACTTTTTGCTCTGGGAACATACTGATTGTTAAGGTTTGTATCTAGGTGGCCACCCCCAAACCGCATGTAGTCATGGAGGTCCCTGAACCTATCATTTGTAATTGGTTCATTGCCTAGCGCTGGGTTTATCGGTGTGAGTGCTGCATCCATCCAGGGATGGAGCCTGTATACTACATCTTATGGTTAATACATTGTGCCACCTTGAGAAGTTTAGAAGTTTAACTGAGGGACTCAGCAGGGAGCCAGGGTTCTTACTTTGTAAATATCCTCATCCTGTGCAAAGGAAGGCAAGGACATTTTGTGAGAGTTACACCCACCCTGGAGGTGGAGGGGTGGGGAGCGTCCTGTGTACAATATGAGGGTAGAGAAGAGGCTTGC
>RJWT010055958.1:0-10101 GCA_004365215.1 Cuniculus paca
GCTTGCTTGTTCCACTGTCTCTTCAGTCTATTATCCGTGCTTTAAAACTTATCCATTCCTCTCATAACCTAGGATCTTAAAACTGTGGGGTAGAGAGATGCACTTTTTTTTTTTGCCTTTGGTTCCACATGACTTCCCCTAAAATGATAGGCAGAGACAGGTGCTACTTTGGCTGGAACATAAGGAAGAAAGGCCTGTGTGCAAAAATGAATACCACGGCAAAATCTCAGTTAGTATTTCAAATTATTATTTCACAACACAGAAAAATGCTATGTGACATGTATCTTGAGAGAAGTACTCTGCTCGTGTGTGTCAGTCAGCATTCTCCGTTGTGAACAAGTGATCTAAGTGGAAAAGGCATTCCTGGAGATGCTGCAGAGTGGGAGGGCCAAGAGGGCCGCACTTTGGAAATGGTCCATACCCCTCCATGGTGTGCAGATGTGGTTCCACGGCAGTCAGTCCACAGCTCATAGTTGGCACCATGCAGGATGAATGCAGATCCTGCAGCTAAGGTCTCTGCCACAGGCTGCTGGTCTCACCCTCAGATGGGTTCTGGGTGGCACCTCCTTCTTCTCAGAGTTCCCTTCTAACTAGGTGGAGCTGGGGTAACATGCTTATTTCCTAAGCACAAAAGCCAGGGAAGGGGAGCTTTCTGTCTTCTGGTTTGGAAAATGGGCCTCATAATGTAGGAGGTTACAGGTACGCAGGATATTCTAACGATAATGAGTGGCATCGACAGCAAGTTTCATGTTTCTCTTTGCATTCAGGCTCCAGTATTTCACTTTCTCTTGGGAGATTTCCCTGCACAAGCCTGTACTCCTTGCTTCTTGTTTTTGGTGTATCACAGTGTTAGTGTTTGACACCACAGGAGCCATTCTCACTGCTATCTGATTAGTAATGTAAATGTTGGCAAACAGCACAGTCACTGTGCCAACTCTAAAACAAACATCTGGAGAATCTTGGGATGCCAGCGGCATCTGGAGACTCATTGAGCAGGGCGAGATGCGTTCCTGGTCATGATGATACTGCTTTTGCAAAGAGGCACGATGCTACGTTTTCTTTGCTACTGGTTGGTAGGTACTTTTATAATAATGAAAGCCATGTACTGAACATGGCCTGTCCCTAGATACTTTAAGCACTTAGAGTCACCACATAGAAAATAACACTCTCTCCACTGTACAAATGAGAGAATGGAACAGAAAGGTGGTAATCTCTTCAATGTCTCACTTGCAATGCAAGCCTCTTGCTGCTAAGTTCCAAGGCCAGTATAGATACAGACATATAGTCATATATACGTATATACATATATAGATATATGGTCCTATGTGGATAAGACAATACATATACACCTGTGTGATTTTTCTTAATTCCCAGTGAAGTATGTTTCTTTCCTCCCAGCTTGCAGATGCAGAACCTGAAGCTCAGTTTTCATAATTATTTTGCCCTAATAAAAAGAAGGTGCTCTAATCCCTGGGTTCTCCCTTGAAATCCCTGTCTGGATTACATTTTCAGAATCAGGTGAGACCTTAGGCAAAATGTCAAATGAAACATATGTTGACTTTGGACCTGGCTGGCATCTGGGCCACGTGTCCCGTGGCAAGGACAAGAATGTTCTTGTGAGTTGGCCACAACTCTGTGGACACACCAACTGAAAGCCCGCGTTCGCCAGGGGCAGCTTTGCACCTTCCAGGGGAGAAGCTGTGAAGGAAAAGGGGAGAAGCACATTGAGAGGCTGGAGGGAAGGTCTCAGTGTGACTTGATGTGGGGGGCAGGATTTCTAGCAGAAGAACGTGCTACCAAGGCCTCTGACTCTTGTCCAAGTTAATGCAGAAGAATGTGAATTACTGTCTATGGGAAAAGCTAGCTATTATTAAGTCAGTCTTCTTTTAAGGTTCATTTTTTTAAATTTCAAAAGAAATCCAATAAAATGGTAATTTAAAAAACAACATAGTAGAAGCCTCACACAATGTCTGTATATTAATGTGATCATAATTAGTATTAAAACTTTTGTTCTGGAGCTTTTCTGAAGCTCCTTCTAAAAATAATTATAGGTCTTGCTTTTGGAATTTTCTCTCCTTTTCATTTGGCACCATTTTATAATACCTTTTCCACTTATCGGGCCATATAGTTTCATAACTGTTATTTTCAGAAGTATACTAAATGTTTCTGCAGGTAGATGTACCATGATTATATAATCATCCCCCTGTTTCTGGACACAGAAGGTTTCCCCAGATTACTGGCAATGGTAAATGGTGCAGCAGCATTCTCTGCATGACAAACAGATCCCCAAGCCCAACCTGTGTCTTCTCACAGTCTCAGGCAAAGCTGCACCACCCACCCTGTCTCAGGCCCTTCCCTCTCCCCCCAGGCACTTCCTGTGGGCTATCACGGAGTAGATGCACCTATCTCCTCCTGTATTTTGAACTCTTTAACAGTTCTAGCCATGTGTGTCCCTCTGGACACCTCTTGTTCCATCTCAAGGTACTCTAGCACCTAACTCTCCACCACACCCCCAGCCAGCAATTACTGTTACATTGGCCCCCACAGGGCTCCTACAGGCCTTTGTCAGGGTGTAGCTTAGGGCTTGGATTCTCTATGATGTTCCTGCATCCTTGGTCTCTGTGCCCTTCCAACTTCTTTTTGTGCAGTCTTTGTCTGCTTGTACCTGTCCATCTTGCCCATTCCTGATACATTGGTTCATCCAAGGATCCTGTTGTTGATCGGCTCTCTTTTTACTTTAAAGACTATCTTATTCTCTGGAGTTTCATTCATTCTCAGTTTTGACCATGTTCAGTGCATTAGTGTCCTCTAGAGTAATAGAACCAGCAGGAGAGATACATATAGATAAATAGAGATACAAATATAGATATAGATAAATACGAGGAGATTTATTTTGGGAACTGGCTTATGAGATGATGGAGACTGAGAAGGCCTGAGATTACTGTCTTCACACTGAAAGACTAAGCAAGCCAGTGGAGAAAGGCAGATTAGGCCAAAAGTCTGATGAACGGATGGCCACTGGTATTCAAAGGCCCAAGGACCAGGAGCTCTGATGTCCAAGGACAGGAGAAGATGAATGTACCAGCTCAAGAGAGAGAGAATTTGCTCTCTACTGCATTGTGTTTCTATCTGGCTCTCAGTGTATTGGATAATGCTTCACATTAGTGAAGCTGAATCTTCTTTCCTCAGTCTGCAGATTCAAATGTTAAGCTTTTCTGAAAACTTCACCCAAGCATAACATCTTGGCAGCTGTCTGAGTATATCTGAGCCCAGTCAAGGCGACTGATAAACCCACCATCACTTTCAGTAAACTGAGTTCAAAAACCCATCTTTTGACAACTAACCCTTCTCTTGAGCATTACTCAGGTTTCCATTCTGCTAACATTTGTTGAAATGTTTTGTGCACTAGGACTTCCTCTAGTTTGGGTTGACATAACAGTTAAGCATGGGCTTGCATGAGGAGGTCTTTGTCCATTTGCTGTCCTATGGCTCCATTTGAGTGATGCACATCCAACTTGTACTGAACTCAGTCTGCACCCTTCTGTTACCTCCATCTACTCCTCCATTGATGCAGAATCAGCAGTGCCATCATGCAGTTAGTTACCGCAGCAACTCAGGGATTACTCTAGGCCAGCTCTAATTTCAATCCCTATGTCTCATGATTTTTGTCAACAAACACCCAATCTGTTCATCTTCTCCCCTTGCACCACTGCTCTATCCTTGATCTTCCTCTCCTATGCTTTTGCAGTCAACTCCTAATGGACTTGAGGCTTCTAGGATGGTTCTGAAGCACAGACATTTCTATGTTATCCCCTGATGTAAACTTTCAGAGATCCTAGTTGATATCCAGGAAACTCACAGGTCTTGGTCCTTGCTTCTATTTTCTGCCATTCTGTGTTGTATACGTCTTAATTCTTTTTAATTTTAAAGATATTAAAACCATACAAAACAAAAAAGAATAAAGCCAAATAAAACAAAACAATGAAAGCAATACAGGACTTCAAGTAAATAATAAAAAACAAAATAAACAAAAAAACTCTCAAGGTAATAGAAAATCAACAATGGCTACCATACTACATATTATTATCTTCCAAATAGCTGTCCAGATCATCAGACATAATAAAACTAAACCAAATGAGGCAGAATAAAACCAAACCAAACCATGAAAATGATACAGGAGTTCAAAACAAGATAATAGGAAATTAACAATAGCTACCATAATGCCTCTTGTTATCTTAAAAATAGCTGTCCAGACCATCAGACATAGGCATGTCAAATTAACCAAACAATACAAGAACTAAGTTGTAATTTCACATGTGTGACCTCTAATTTCTACTATGGCTGTGTCTCCTGATCTTGTTCTGGGGGTGCTGGAGGTCTGAGGTTGTATTTTGCGCCTTATCTTGACATTTTCCCATGCTTCTCTGACTCAGCCCTTGCGGGTGCTTCCTGCGCTGACTGCCAGGCCTTCAGTGTAGGTGACTGGATGAGGCACTTGGTTTCCTCTGACCCGGGGTTCCTGGAGTGGTGGAGAGGCACTGGGTGGTGGTTCACTGATGCTCCCCCAGTGGTGGTGGGGCCTCGGGCGTGGCCTCTTCTCTGGACCTACATTGGGCCCTAAGCTGTTTCTTTCTGATGAACTGACCATTGCATTTCCAAAGTTCTGAAATGGCCAACGGACCCTAGAAAGACTTCTCTTTGGGTTCCTGTTTGAAACCAGCAGCTACAGCAAACGGCTGACCGCTTCATACAGGGCCACTGTACATTTTTAAAAATGACACTAAATTGCTTGCAGTGTAATCATCTTGCTTAGTAGGTGTGTTGTTGTTCCTGTACTGCGCTCTAACTTAACTAGATTCATTTTGCTTGAAGGACAACCTCAGCTGTCTCCTCCTTCAGAAAACTTTGCCTAAACCTTCCCTCCCCACTTTTCTGGGCCACATCACCTGGAAGTTCTCTGTGACCCTAGCAGCTGGACATTCGCCCCTTGTTTATATGTTCACATGTCTGTCTTCCTTAAGAATTCAAATAAATGTTGAAAAAAGTATTTTGAAAATTCTCATGTGTGCCAGGCATGGTGGTACATGCCTGTCATCCCTACACTTGGGAAGCTGAGGCAGGAGAATTGCTACAAGTATGATGCCAGCCTGAGCTACAGAGTGAGTTTAAAGCCAACTTGAACTGCACAGTAAGACCCTGTCTCAAAAAAACCACTGCCCCCCCCAAAAGTAAACCTCACATGTTTTGCTATTCTTGGTTAGTTGCAGAATAATTTGTGGGGTTCCCCATCATAAAACCAGGGGAAAATGTGTTTTCAGGGTTACTCATAGTTCTTCAACTGGACTAAGAAGTGGGACTTCACCTTTGAGCTTCTGACCTCTCATCCCAGGCACTGACTTGGAGACCACAGCAAAGCTCCCAGAATTTCAAGGCACTGGACAAACTCTGCCCCACAGATTAATTTTAGAGTCATTGAAATTCTGCCAATCCTGGGGGGAAGGATTGGGAGCCAGGCTGACAACCAGCAAAGGAGGAAATTGCTCTCTGTCTATTTCAAGATGAGAGAGTCGTAACCACGGTGCCTCCTCCAGTGATGCTGTTCGAAAAAACATAAATTTAATACTTTTATGAAATTCAATCTTCTGACCATAAGTGTTTCAGGACTCGCTTTGATGTTCAAGAAAAGCAGCCCTGGGCCAGCATCTTTTGCACACATGGTGAGGACAGCGCCCTGCACACAAGATGAGAAGTTTGGGTCCCCAACTCCCTCGAAAAGTTACATTGGGCTAAGTGACTCAACAAATATTTATTCAGTGCCTCCTATGTTCAAAAACATTGTGCTTCTAGAGAATGAATGCAGAATTTTGAGTCAGATAAAAAGTGTTCTCAGATCCTACTTGGCCCCTAATTGGTCTCAGGTCATTGGCATGCCCCATGATCCCTCTCTATGCTGGTTTCCTCACCTGTGAATAGGGTCATATGATTTAATTTAAGGAAAATAGTAAAAATTATGTAAGGCAGAATAAGAAAAAGCCTGCCTTATACAGTGTCTGGGACCTTTATGTCTATTTAAAAGAGAAACTAGGAGACTCTAGTTCTTTGTAAATACAGTGAATCGACAAACCACGGCTTGAATCTTACTACAAGTAGCGTACTCAGTAAGGAGACTTTAAAAACTGCTATAGGTGCATCATTTAGAAATGTATTTGGTTAAAAAATAGAACTCCCATATGATATGGAAACTCCACTACTGGGTATTATGCAAAGGATATGAAAGCAGAGTGCTAAAGAAACATCTTCACTTGCATGTTTATTGCAGCTCTATTCAAATATCCAAGACAGGAAATAATCTCAAATGCCCATCGACTGATGAACGGATAAAGAAAATGTGGTACATACATACCATGGAATATTATTCAGCCATCATCACAGGAAATCTTATAATTTGCCACAACATGGATGGAACTGGAAGACATTATGTTAAGTAAAATAAGCCAGATACAGAAAGACAGGTACCACATATCTCTTTCATATGTGAAATTTAACCAAGTTGATCTTGTAGAAGTTGAGGGTAGAATAGTGGCTATTGGAGGCTGGGGAGAGTGTAAGGAAGAGAATGATGGGAGTGAGTTGGTCCACAGGTAATAAATTACAGTTAGATGGAAGAAGTTCTGATGTGCTACTGCACAGCAGGATAAGTGTAGATAATAATGTGTTACATATTCCAAAAAAGAAAATCACTATGGAAATCAATATAGAGTCCTCAAAATACTAAAAATAGGCATTCCATTCAACCCAGCTATTTCCCTAGTAGGTATCTTCCTGAAACATCTAAAGACATCATTACAGTGATACACGCATAGCCATATTTATTACAGCACAATTCATTATAGTTAAATCTTGAAAGTTGCCTATAGGTCCATCATCAGATGAATGGATAGAGAAAATGTGATCTTTACAGACAATGAGGCACTACTCTGTTATAAACAAAGATAACTTTGAGTCATTTATAGAAAAATGGATGCACACTGAATCCATGATATTAGGTGAAATAAAGCATACACACAAGCCTAAACATTGTCTAGTTTCTCTTATATGAGACACCCAAGTACAAATTAATTCAAAAGCAAACTAAAAGAGAATAGGTAAAAGGAAGATGGATCTTTTGCAAATGATCAGGGGACCAAGAGATGGAGGGAAGCACTCTGAGGCTGCTTCAGTCATAGTCCAAAGGGGCCTGCCTACTGCTTATACTTGCATCAACCTTGGCTTCATTCTTGGCTGAGTCTTCAAGAATGGAAAATGCAATCATCATGGTCTTTGAAGCTTCTACTCAAAAGAATTCAAAGGAAGGCCCGGGGGGCCAGGCAATGTACCCCTGACAGGAATGGTTTGAAGCCATGGGAATTAGGCGGGACTCTAGGAAGTCAAAGACGCCAAGATCATGCAACATCTGCCAGGGGAGGCTGCTGGCAGTGAGCAGGTTATGTCAAACAGAGGCTGTCTGCACTGCACTTGGAAGGGGTCACCCAAGCCCTGTGGAATGAACATCTCACCACCATGTGCCCTGAGTGCTAGACATGGAGCTGCAGAACCTAATATATTTGTCCTTCTGGGTTTCAGTCTTTCTCTGGTCCTATTCTTTTCTATCTTTGTGTTTCTGTGTTTCCTTTTAATTGAATGGAAATGTTTACCCTGTGTCATTGCATATTAGGATTAAGTAACTAGATTTTTGAATCTTCCAGAGGGTTTTTTTTTTTTGAGACAAGGTCTCATTATGTAGTCGAGGCTGGTCTTGTACTCAATATGTACCCTAGGGTGGCCTTGAACTCACAGAAATCCTCCTGCCACAGTCTCCTGAGTGCTGAGATGACTGGTGTGTGCCACTACACCTGGCTAGGGGTTCATAACTAAGTGTTTGCCTTGACTCCCACAGGAGATATTGGACTTAGATTTTTGGGCAATGCTGGAAGTATTGAAACTTTGGGGAAGGCTTTAGTGTGGATTTGGATGTATTTATGTGAGAGAGTTATATCATGTTAGAAGGAATTATCAACTCGTGTTTCTTTGGAGGTTAAATATAGTTTAAAGAGCTGTGTTTGGGTGGCAAGTTGATGAGTGGAATGTGACAATCAAGCGGAGTTATCAACTTGATTGGTTTAGAGCTGTGTAGATAGTAAATCACACTTCTGGTTATGTATGTGTGGGGATGATGGAGGCATGACCTTAGGTATTATATCTGGTCCCTGGTCCTTTCCTCTGTGACACTGTTTCCTTGCTCCTGCTCCCCAAGCACTATGAACAGCTTTGCTCTACCATGTCCTTCTGCCATGTTTCTTCCTTGGGGCCAGCTGATCATGGACTGAACATTCTGAAACCATGAGTCACCTTCTTTTAAATTGTGGGTGTTGAATACTTTTTCCCAACAGCAGAATATCTGATTAGTACAGTTTTTGAAGGGAAACCAGCCAAACAAAATGACATGTTGTATCTTCTCCTCCATGAGAAATAATGAATGTATTAGTCATATTTTCCATTACTGGGTCAAATATCCAAATTTGGATCTCTATTTGGAACATTTTCATGAACTCTAATTCTTTTCTAACCTGGTTATGCATATTTCCTATCTTTTTGCTTTGGTGGTACCGGGAGTTGAACTCAGGACCTTGCACTTGCCAGGCAGGTGCTGCACCACTAAGTCATATCTCCAGTCCCATGTTTTCTATCATTTTGTTTAGCTCAAGTAACTTTTTATTAGTGTGTTCTGTAAGCTCCCTGATCAATTTATTACATCCATTATATGTTTAATTATAACTTCTGAAACCCTGCTGAGCAACTTTGCTCATCTTTTTTTAATCTTCTGTTATTCTTTCAAATAATTTGGTCCTGTGGCTTTTTATTTCCTCCCCCTCAGTGCCCCATGGATCAGTTTTGGGGGAATTGGGAGTTTCCAGGGGAATTTTATTGCTTTGTCTTCTTATATTTGTATTGTGTTTGTTTGTTTCTTTTCTTTGTGCTGTGGTTTGTGGGTGCTCATGGTAGAAAGACTTTTTTGCTAGTATGGAGATTCCTTTAGTTAATGTCTGCCTTTTAGTGATGCACTCTGGGCATGGCTAATCTGTAGCCTTTTGTCTCTGTCCCAAGATCTGACCACTCTGTTAATTTGGGAGAGGGAAGATGCAATGTAATGGCATGGTACCCAATTTTCTGGGAATAGACCACACTATTGTTAATGACACAAAGATAATCCAGATATTGGCATAGAGGAAAAACCTACTAATAGCAAACACTATGTGACCATGGTAATAGAAAGTAAATCAGCAACAGTCATATTGTTCAAGACAAGCTGGATATTGATATACCATAAGAACTAATAATGTATCACCCTTAACCATAAAAAAGAGATCTATAATTATAGCATTAATACTAAGACAAACCAAATATTGACATAATGTAAATACATACTGAATATGACAACTGTATCTCCACTAAACATAAGTCAACAGAAATAACATAGAGTTAGCTATCTAAAGATTAATAAAGTTTAATAGTTATATGCATGAAAATATAGGAGTTTGGGAATGGAAGAATGAAAGAAGAAAATTGTGAAAAATTAAATGAGAGATGAAGAGAGTGTTATGGTTTGTGTCTGGATGTCCCTCCAAAGCCTCATACAGTCATGGGGGCAGGCTTCTAGAATTTGTCACTGATTCATGGTCCAACATTGGGATTATGGGTATGAGTGCTATGCCCACCATAGGGCAGGAAGCCTACATACAACACAAGGGACAAAAAGAGTCTTCTCTGCACACTTCTCCCTTTTTGCTCTTGCTCTTTTTGCTAACTTCCACCATCATGAACTGTTGCCCCTCTGCCATGTGCCACTCTGTCTTGGAGCCAGCAAATTATGGGATGAAACCTTCACAAACCATGAGCCAAATAAACCTTTCCTTCCTTCATTTTGGGTATCAGGTATTTTATCCCAGCAATGAGAGAAACCAAGACAGAGAGAAAAGTGAGACAAAAGATCATGTTAAGGAGTAGAAGGATATTTATAGAATTAGATAATGGTAACAGAGAAGAACAAACAATAAAAAAGGA
>RJWT010055959.1:0-10093 GCA_004365215.1 Cuniculus paca
TAAACATGAGGTGCCATGGGAAATGGTCAATACAGGAAGTGATTCATTTGCATTTGATGATCTTATAAAATATACAGGTGTTGCATCACTTGGTTTATTTTGAATATTAATCTGTATACATACCTGTGGACACCCTGCAGACCTTATCTTTCTGTCTTTGTCATACACAACTGTACTTCTTCACTGTGCTCTAGTCATTCTAGTCTCCTTCTACCTCCTTGAAAACACCAAACTCCTCCCTGCCTCCCTCTGTGCCTTTGTAGATGCTCTTGCCTCTGCCCGTGACCACTTTCCCCTTGTTTTATCACTGATCATTTCATTTTTTAGGGACCATTTTGCTGCCACATTCCAGAGGAAGTTTTCCATGAATTTCCCAGGAAGATCTCATGTTATATTCCAAAACACCTGATAGTATTTTTCTTCTGAGCAATAGTCATACTGATTTAAATATTTATGTTCATAATCAGTAACTTAATTATCCTTAATATTCAGAAAGGCAAAAACATAGACTTTTCCTTTTAGTTTACATGCCATGCACATGCATGCAGAGCATGCTGCAAAATATTTCTGCCTTTTTTCACCTTGGGTTGCTCCCATTCGTCCTCTCTGAGGCCTTCCTTCCTTCCTGGGGTACCTTAGTCTCACATCCTCTTTGCTGCCATCTACACCACTCCCTTACTTCCTCTTAGTCTTTGGCTCAGACAGTCCATCATTTGGTTGCATCAGGTTTTTCCACAGTATTTGGGGGTAAATGGTAAAATATGGGGTACTGAACAGTTAGGAGGATGTCAGATCAAAAGGACTGGAATCAGAAAAACATTTGCTTCCAAATCTAGCCAGGAAAGAATATGCAAACGACAAAGAAATCTCTATTTTGATATCACTACCTTTTTAAATATAATCTCAGAAAAAAGGAAGAGCTAAATTTTTTTTTTTTTTTTTTTTTTTGCGGCAACAGGGATTGAACTCACAACCTTGGGCTTGCCAGGCAGGCACTTAGGCCGCTGAGCTAGATCCCCAGCCCTCTAAATTTTTCTTGATTAATTCCCCACCAAATGATTTTTCTAAACTACAGTTATGTCTAAACTTTGTTTAAAATCCTTCAGTGGCTTTCCTTGACCTTAAAGGTAATGGCAGCAATGCTCACATTTTTCAGCATGGCAAGCAAGTTTCTCTGCCATCTGACAGACTGGTTTTGGTTTATCTCTCTTATGTCACTTATTGTTGCTATTTGTCCTGTATACTTAGTGCCTTGTAACACTGGCCACTCATAACTCTCCAGAAGTGGCTTCCACTACCGACCCTCACTTGCTTCCTCCTGGCCAATTCTTAATTCAAACCCTTATTTATGTGCTTGCCTTTTTGTGAGGTCTTCACAAATTGTCATCCCAGATGAGAAAGGGAAAACAGGTAGAATATTAAATTATGCATTATGATACAATTTTAGTATTTCACTACAAAACAAAATTATGTATTGTAATAAAATTTTAGCATTTTACCACAAAATAAACTATCTATTTTATCTATCTATCTATCTATCTATCTATCTATCTATCGCCCAATGCCCAAAATTAAGAGAGGAAAGGTTTATTTACCTCACAGTTTGTAGAGGTTTCAATTCATAATCAACTGCTCCAATGTGGCAGAGGGGCAACCGTTCACGGAGGTGGAAGACAGCAAGAAAGGGAAGAAACAAGCATCTTTTCCTCCCTTACATTGTATGCAAGCTACCTGTACTAGGGCAGGTGTAGCACTTATACCCCCAGTCCCAACACTAAACAATGAACCAGTAATCAACTCTAGATTCAGCCACCTCCGAAAAGCCCGCCCTCATGACCATGGGAGGCTTCAGGTGGACATTCAGAAACAAACCATAGCAGGTATTCTTATCTGACCAAGTCCTATGACTTTCATATTATCTTTCAGCTAAGGATTGAAAAGTTAATCTTCTCAGTATAATAAGATTTAATTATTGTGATTATGTTTCTGTGCCCAGAGGTGAAGAGTGTGTGTTCTCAATAAGTCAAAGTAATAAATGAACATAGTACAATTATAAGGAAAGTAATTTGATACTTGTAGAGAACACCCCATTGTATATTCCCAGATTCCAGGATTCGCACACTACGTGGATGAGGAATTCATGGAGGAAAAATCTACCAGAGAAAATGTAATCAGAGAAATAATTCACAGGGAGTTTATTGGGTATAGAATAAATCCTACTACTCACCATGAATCTGTCAAATGAGCCATTAAGATGTTCTAGAGAGTCTCAGAATTGGTAAAATCAAAAGTGCTTAGGGGGTAATGTTCACAAGTTTTAAGAATGGCTAGAGAGTTGAGGGGTAAAGGTGATGGCCACATTTCTGGCTTTGACTATTTGGATGGAATGCTAATAATGAAAAAGTGATTAATAAGAAAAGCAAATCATACCCACTCCTTCAGATAAGGAAGGGTTGCAAAACAATGGAAGTAAAAAAGTATTGTTTTGTTTTGTATATGGGTAAAGAGAGAGGGCCTTGAGCATGCTAAGCGTATATTCTACTTCTAAGTTAAATCTCCAGCCCACGTCTGGTTTTATTATCTCTTCATGAGAGAGTGGAAAATCTAATTTTAACTAATTTAAGCATGAAAAAGTACTGTAAATTCTAACACTTTGGGAGGCTGAGGCAAGAAAATTGCAAGCATGAGTTCTGTGGGGCCAGCTTCGTAAGACCCTGTCTCAAAATAAAAGATAAAGGACGTGGCATGTAGCTCAGTGTGAAATCCCTGGGTTCAATCACTAGTGCCTTAAAGTGAAGAAGTGTTTTGGTTTTGCTTACCAAATTTTGATAAGTGTAGATGAGATGTAGAATTGTCCCCAGAGACAACTGAAAGAGGAAATTCACATGCAGTCATGGTTTTGGACACGTAGTGACGTGCAAGAATTTTAATTTTAATTGCAGTATCTTACATAACACTCATTCCTATTGAGAAACAGAACTGGTCATTATCATCTTTATTGACGTATTTAGTATCCCTTTTTAAAACATATACCCCAGGAAAGAACTTTATGAGAAAATAATCAGAATAGCTATAAACTGCTTCTCTAATTTCTAGTACCATACCTCTGCTTTGCTTGTTCTAGAACTTCATATAGAACAAGATTAAACAATATGCACTCTTTTATATCTTTCATTCCACATGTTTTTGAGATTTGCCCATGTGGTTATGCTTACTTCAAAAGTCTTCCCTTTATTTCTGAGTAACATTGCATTGTGTGAATGGCAGAAATTACTTACCTGTTTTCTTATGGAAGAGCACCTGGGTGTTTCATGTTTAGCTATTATGACTAAAGCTGCTGTGAGTATTTTCATAATATTCTTTCAAGGCTCATATGTTGTCAATTCTCTTTGAGAAGCCATTGTTATTCAAAATGCAAATGTAATTAATTTTAAAGAAACCCCTAAAGAGGTTTTCAACATGGTATCATTTCACCAGTTCCTCTCAACATTGTGTGGGAGCTGCGTTAGTTTGTGGCACTGATCCTTCAATATTAGTCACTCCAGTCTGTTTGTATTTGATCTCAATGGAGTTTAATTTGTATTTTTAATTACATTAAATTATATTAACTTAATTATATTTTTAATTATATTATACTTTTTTAATTATATTAAGTACTAGTCATTTATAACTTTCTTCATTACATATGCAAGGTCATATATACATATTCATAATTATTTACTGCATGTAAATACATGTAGTAAATATGTGTCTAAATATTTTCTTCCATTCCAAAGCTTGACTTTTTTTTAGTGGTGTCTTTTGTTGAGCAGAAGTTTTCGATTTGGTAAGTTCTATTACTAATTTTTTATTTTGGTCACTGATTTGTGTTTTCCCTTGAAGAAATTTTTGTCTTTTCCAAAGGCATAATGTATTATTTTGTTTTCTTCTAGAAGCTCCCCATTTTTAACTTCTATGTCTCTTTTATAATCTGTTTTGAATTCATTTTGGGGTATAATGTGGGGTAACACTGAGTTTAAACTTTTTCCTCTTACGGTTAGCCAGTTGTCTAGCACAGCTGTTTAGAATTTCCTTTCACTAGTGAATTGCTTTGCAGTCTTTTTTTTTTTTGTAAATCATTTTACTATGTTTGATTGATGTCTGAAATTTAAATTGTTTCCTTGATTAATTTGTTGAATCTTTCATTAATATTGCACTGACTTAGTAATTGTAATTTAGGAATAAATTTTCCTACATTTTTGTTTTAGTTATTTTCCTCGATGCTGGGACAAAATATCTAACACCTACAAGTTAACAAAGTGAGGCTTATTTTGGGTCACAATTTGTAGAAATTTCAGTCCATTTATAGCTTTCTCCAAGGCAGGGTGGCATGGCAGAGGAAGGAGGGTTACTCAAGGCATGGTGGCAGGAAGCATAAAGAGATCAAGTGAGGAGGAGGGAGATAAACCCTTCCTGACCAGACCCCCAGTGACCACCTCCTCTGATCAACCCTCACCTCCCAACATCTCACTTAGGCATAAACTCATCAGTGGGCTAATCCATTGATGAGTATTATCCCCCCATGATCTATTTATCTGCCAAGAACCCCACCTATGAGTGCATGAGACTTTGGGGGATATCTAGATATAAAGCATAACAGTTTCTTTTAAAAATTGTTTTGGCTAGTATAGGTTATTTACATGAATTCTAGATTTGGTTCATGATTTCTGTTAGAAAGATCTTATCAAGATCTTGATTAGGATTTTAATTACATGGCAAGGGGCAAATCAGGTAGATGAAATTAAGGATTGAATCAACTGTCTTTAAAATAGGTAGATAGAGCCGTAAGTGGTGGTACACACCTGTAATTCCAGCACTCGAGAAACTGAGGCAGGAAGTTTGCCAAGAGTTCAAAACCAACCTGGGCTACACAGTAGTGAGTTTAATGCCAGTTGAGACTACATAGTGAAACACTGTCTCAAAAACTGAGTACAATACAATACAATACAATACAATACAATACAATACAATAGGTAGATAAACCTAATGGATAGTCCAATGTGGTCACCACTGTGTATAAGTGTTGAAAAGGGAGGCAAAAGGTTAATATTAAGTCAATGATGAGACTTCAGAAAGGCTCAGTCAGTTGTTGCTGGCACTGAAAATGGAAGGGAAAATGAGTCAAGGAACTTGGGAAGCCTCTACAAGCTGAAAAGGGCAAGAATAAAGATTCTCTTTTATGGTTTGTCAACATCTTGATTTTAGCCCAGTGAGACCTGTTTTCACTTGGACTCCATAACAATAATATAATAAATTCTTATTGTTTAACCAGCTCATTTGTGTTTAGTTTCTACAGCAGAATAGAAAAACAATATCATATCTCTCATCAATTAAAATTTTTTGGCCATTTACCCTGTTTTCTCTTCTTTATTCTCTTTCTCTCTCTTCCTGAATTCTGTGATTCCTCATATGCATATATTTGACAATTTTATTTGGTAACATAAAACTTAGATATTCTATTCTTTTTTTTTCAAATACCTTTCCTCTCCATGTTTCAGTTTTCATAATTTCTTTTTACCTATATACAGATCTTCTGATCATTTACTTTCCGATGACATTTTAAAACAATTATTTCCAGCAATCCCATTTAGTACTTGTTTAACTAGGTTTTTGTATTTCTTTGGTGAGATTTTTCATCAGTTTATGTTGCTGTCTTCTTTAGCCATTAGATTTTTCAAAAAGTACAGGGATGTGGTACACAGTGTTTATATTCCTTGTATGCAGTTGGTACATGTGCATAATGCATTTCAATTCCTTTTGTACCTTCTTTTCATCCCACTCATCTCCACTCATCCATCTCATGATACCCTCAATTTTTTATTTATTTTTTGCATGTGTTTGCAGTATATCATGCCTATATTGCTTGTGTGAAGTTGGTACATGTCCACAACGCATCTCAAATCCTTTTCTTCATTCATTACCTCTCCTCTGATTCCCTGCCCTCCATCTCTTGACAC
The DNA here is from genome assembly GCA_004365215.1 of Cuniculus paca. NCBI lineage: Eukaryota > Metazoa > Chordata > Mammalia > Rodentia > Cuniculidae > Cuniculus > Cuniculus paca. Next base: position 5,997 of record RJWT010055959.1, read on the forward strand.
CCTTTCCCTTTGAGAAAGATCTTTTATTCTGCACTGTATTTTTCCTTTAGGTTTATTTTCGTATAAGAAAAAACACATGATATTTAAGCTTGTGTGTCTGTTTTATTTCACTTACTATTATAGTCTAAAGGTACATCCATTTTCCTACAAATGACTCAAGCTTATCTTTCTTTATGGAAGATTAGTTCTCCTTTGTGTGCAAATAATGCATTTTCTTTATCCATTTATCTATTGATGGACATGTAGACTGCTTTTGAGATTTACTTACTACGATATATTTATCATAGTTATTTTATTTTGCTTTGTTTATTTTTTGTCTTTTTGAGATAAGGTTTCACTATGTAGTTCAGACTGACCTTGAACTCATTTTGTAGGCTGGCCTCAAATTCATAGGGATCCTCCTGCCTCAGCCTCTCAAGTGCTGGGAATAAAGCATCATAGTTATTTTAAAATCTCTGTGCTAATTCCAACATCTGAGTCATTTGTATGCCTGTTTTATTATTTCTTCTCAATGATAGGTTGCACTTTGTATCATCTTTGAGTGTCTCCTAACTTTTCACTAAGTGAAAAAGCATTCTCCATAAATGAACATTAAAGAATGAGGTAAGTAATATTTATGTCCAGAAAATGGTGAGCCTCTTCTTTCATCAAACTGCATAAGGTCCCAGGGAGCTTGAAAACAACTGCAGTAGTAGTTGTGTGTATAAGAGCTGGCTCTCAGGTTTGCTGTTGCATTAGACTCAGATTATTACAAGCATCAGAGAAACTGAGGGTGAGATTAAATTTTTAAAAATGTTCAGGATTTTGATTCTAAACAACTAAGAGGCGTGTCTCATTTCTCATACCTGACCATCAGCCATTAGCGAGGTGTATGCACCATGATACTTTTTCATCTCACCTGCCTTTTTTCCAGTGGTAGTCACTTCTGGATATTAAGTGTGAAGGTCCAAAACGTCTGGGTTTTTCTCACTTCTTCTCTGGTCTGACCCTTCGGCAGGCCTCACTGATGTGTATCACAGTGTAGAATTTTCCAGCTCCCTTGCCTCTCTCTCTGGCTTTGGATTGCCACCACCTCAACTCATTGTGAAGCTCTCATGAACCGTCTTGCTCCTCTCCGAGTTCTTGCTGCCTTTAGAGTTCAGCAGCACATGTGCAGGTGCCCCAGAGCCACCGTTTTCATTCATTGCTCTTCTAAATCTCTTCCTCTGACTTGACATTATTCTCTCAAACCAGCTTTTGCATGGGGTAGGATATCTAGCTGTTAGCTGATTGGGGCATTACTCTCAAAGAAATCCTCAGGTCTAATAATGATGAAAATAGAAATTCAAAAAATAAACACTAGCATTTATTGAACGTGCAACACGTGCAAGGCATTTTTCTAAGCATCAATCTATAGTGTTTAATATAAATATTTGTACACAAAGCATGAATAAGATAATGTAATATTTAACTATGTGTAATTAAATATGTCCTTATATAATATATATTATGGATACATATATAATGGATATATATCCATATATAATATATATATGGATTTTACACTTTGTGTTTTGTAAAACTGGTGGGAAGGTTATTTATTTATATATTTAGCTACACATAAATGTATTTTGTGTAATGATAAATAATTTTTTATATAATTGATTACATGTAGCTAAGCATGTATGTGAGTATGATATTCATTATTTGTGGATTCCTCATGAAGAAAATTCATAGAAGTCATTCGTAAGCATGCACAGTAGAACAGCAAATGATTTAAGTCATCTAATGTGGAACTTCTCTGCTGAGGTCAAATAAGGTGACTGTCTTTCTCTCTCTATTCAAACAAATATTCTCTCTCAATATTCAAACAAATATTCAATAAAAGTGGCAACATTTGAATTCAAATGCAGGCTGTTTGTTTCAGACCTCACACTCTTAGTAATTACAGTTTGCTTCTCTTGTTTTATGTATTATGACCATCTTTGGCCCAGTAATGGGACACAAGCTGTCCCCTCTGGGAGGTCAGGTACCTTGAATATTTCCTTGCCTCTATAAGGGGAGACAGAAAGGAAGATTTAGAATCTGAAACAGCTACTACAGGGATGGCAAGCAGATTAAATTTTGAAATCCTTAGTTGCAGAGATTCTTATGAGAGCCTTATCTTCCAACCTGGAATGTTCTGATTTATGGAAAGAAGAAAAGATAAGAAAGTCAAATGAATCTCCTTCCATATCTTGAGTCTGCTATTCACAGTCTGTATGGTCCCTAGGAATATTGCGTAGTCTTTCCAAGGTGAAATGTTTCATCTGTGGAATGGTTCTAATGTTTACCTTTTTATGGTAATTATGAAAATCAAAACAGACAGCGTAATAAGAGATCTTGACGAGCACAATCATTCCATGATAACTTCTGCTGTATTATAGACTCTTATCAGTGGAGAGTCAACCACAGGTTCCACTGGAATAGGATTTCCTAAATGTTTGCTTCAGTTCATCATCTCCTTGGAAATCCTACAATTTCTGTGCTAGCATTACATTTAGAAAATGAGGTCTAGACCTGTGTTGCATGACTAGTACTAAGTTGGTCATCAACTTGACATTTTCTTTCAAAATTGGAAGAAATTTAATGCTGTCCAAAACTTCAAGAAATCCATTTTCTTTCCTGTATTACATCCTAATAGTCCTCACTGGTTTTAACATGATCTTTTAGATTTTTTCTTTACATTAAAAAAATTGTGGTAAAATATATATGACATAAAATTTACCATTTTAACCATTCTTGGCACATTTTTTTGTTTTTATTGTGGTAAAATATGCATAAGAAATTTAACATGCAAACCATTTTTAGATATAGAATTCAGTTCAGTTCTTCCCAATCAGAAACTCTGTGCCCACTAAGCAATAAATCCTTATTTTGCTCTCCCTTCTATAGTTACTGATTTTTTTTCTTTTTCTTTTCTTGTTTTGTTACTGGGGATCGAACTCATAACCTCACACCTGCCAGTCAGGAACTTATGCCGCTGAGCTAAATTCCTGGCTTGACTTTTCTGATTTTACACTTTGTGGTTTGTAAAACTGGCCAGAAGTTTATTTATTTATTTATTTATTTATTTATTTATTTATTTATTTATTTTTAAAATGTTTTAACATATTTTATTTTAAAAAAAATTTTTTTTAAAAAAAGCAAAAGAATAAGGATAGAACAGAAAGTGTCTCTCAAAATTTACACATATTTCTTGGATAGAGGGAAAGGTAACACAATATGTTTGAATCCACAAATATTAACACAACACAAAAATAAACATGTACTGAGTGATTACTTTGTACTAAGAATTATGCTAAACATTTTGCAGGCATTATCTAACTTAGTCCTCTCAATAAACCTGGGAAGAGGATACTTTTTTTTGAGAACTAAGAGAAATTAAAGCACAGACAGCATAAATAGCTTTGTCCAAGAATGCACAGATGGCTTGGGGCAAAGCTGGCGTTTGAGTCCAGGCCATCTAAATCCCATATGGGAAAGCATACTTGTAATCCTTGTTATGGATGCATATTTTTGTTAGGATGAGGGCAGAGTATCTGTGATTTCACAAGCACAATGCATGGTGTTTCTTAAACTTTAACATGCCTGAGAATCAACTGGATGACTTGTTAGAACACAGATTCCTGTACACCAATCCCAGAGATGTGGATTCAGAAATCCTGGACAGGGACCTGAGATTCAGCATAGATAACAAACTCCAAGGCTATAACAGTGTTTCTGGTCATGTTTTGAATGACAAGCCTTTGGACATTTTTGATCCAGGTGCTGTGGAACATTCTAAAAATGGAAAACTATCTATATTGATAGTGCACATAATTAATCGGTTAGCTGAGAGTTACCTACAAAGAGAAAGAGCATAAGGTTTGGTCAAAGATCAGAAAGTTTAGGCTGGATGGAAGATATTAGAAATTACTCAGTGTCAGGCAGGCAATCATGGACTTCTGAAAAATGAGAAGACCAACAAAGATTGGCTGAGAGCTGATGTGAACTGCCATGGTAGAGGCAGGGCTTCTAGACAAGGAAGAGCTGGTTGTCTTAAAATGAAAAGTAACATTATGTCCCTTGGTGTCTGC
>RJWT010055960.1:0-10084 GCA_004365215.1 Cuniculus paca
ACAGTGATTTTGTATCTCTTCAAAATTCATAGAGTACATTAGTGATGATTCTTTTTCTTGTATATGCACTCTAATCAACTTCAATTCAGTTAATCAAGGCTGGGCTCAGCTAGTGTTGGCATCTAGCTGTAACTCATCTTCTACTTGTGTGTGTCATCCTCCACAGGTCATAATACCTAATGCTGTAACTGTGTTGGCAAAAGTCAGGAGTGCAAGCCCACCTGTGCAAAAAATGTGCCAAGGTTTTGGGGCATGAGACCCTCTCAAATATCTCTTTAACCAAAGCACAGTTATCTAGCGTAGACCAAAGTCAATTAGTGACGAATTATATCCCCTCCATCGCAGATGGAGATAGGGCCGAGTGTGCATAATTGCTAAAACATGATCCAATCTACCAAAATCTTCTTTTAGATTTTAAAGTAATAAAATCAGCATTGCTCTTGTTTGTGTATCCAAACATAGTGGTCCACTTGGGAGGCTAAGGCAGGAAGATTGCAAGTTCCAGGCCATCCTGGGCTGCATAACAAAAGCTTGTCTAAAAAAAAAAAAGAAAAATCCAAAAACATTGTTCTTGTTTGTTTGAATAAGGTTTTCTTAAAAAATAGTGCAATATTATTATCATTATCATTATAATTATTTGAACTGTTCCTCCCTTTGCACGCAGTTGTTACATATTGCACACCACAATTATGTTTTATGAGCCCTCTTTGCAAAGCTGAAAACCTTATACTCAGAATTTGTTAGACTAGAAAAGTCATATTCATTTAATTCATCATGTAAGAAATAACCTCAATATTTTTGTTGGTCATATTGTTAATCTTCAGATACAAAAATACTACATATCTTTGAAGTTATTTCAATGATACATAGTATTTCAGAGATTGATTTATTTTAACAAAACTATAAAAACAGACTATATTACTAACAGAAATTGTACTTGAAAAACTAGTTTGTGCTACACATGTGATTGGACTTTTGTGTTAAACACTGGGAACCTAATTATATCAGTAGGATTGGTTAATTAAACCATAACTATAACATTATCAGTAGAAGAACATGTGCCATAATTAAATCATTTAAATAATCATCTCTTGGGGTCTTAATATCTTGAATTTCTCATTTCATTGTAGTAGACAAGATTACTGTGTAAATATAATTTATTAGTAGTTTGCCTTTCTAGAAATGCTAGCAAATTTAAAATTCTACATTAACATTTAATAACAATGTTTTCCTGCTATCCATTTATTAAGTTTATCTATAAAACATTCTACAAGACAGAAACATAGGACAATCAGCACATTTGCAGCTTATAAGACTTTCCAGAAGCAATGTGCTGTTTTGGTTTTTGGTTTTTAGTTTTTAGTTTTTGTCTTTAGAAAAATATAGGTGATTTTGGAAATGGGCTCGTCCCAGTTTCAATCTAAGAACTATTCACATATGTGAGGTCTTGTCTACAGCCTATGAACATTTCCAAACATGATGTACTTTTTAGTTTCTTGTACTTCATACTTAGAAATTGTTTAAATTAAAAAAGCTATTAAAACTAATAACATAGAAAAAGAAACAGATGTTGACCTGATCTTCCAACTCATGAAGTTTATCACTGGGATGGAGAAATGGAAATGGAGTCATTGGAAATATAGATTCTTTGCTAATAATTACTCTCTTAAATAAGATGACTCAACAGACAAGATGAAAATGTTCAAGAGATAGTCTTGAGGCATCTAAAATACAGACTTTTGCTCTCAAAATTAATAAATAGATGCAAGTGAAATAAACTGAGGGCTTCTGATTTTGCAAATGTACTAATACTCATGTATTCTCAATGTGTTTTGTTATTGAACTCTTAAGTCTGAACTCAATGATCATTTGATTGTTTTATTTCCTTTTGTAGACTTCCTGAACAGGAAGACCAATGTAAAATATTTGGTTTTCTCTAATATTTTGGTCATGTGCGAATCATTGTATTCTTTACTATGGCCTTTGCTGAAGTGATTTCTAAAGATCTACTCACTCAGAGATGCTGGCTGATGTTTTAGTAAATGCCTTGAATAACCATTCATTATTCACTCTCCCTGTTTTTATGCTAATTCAATTTTAACATGTTAGTCCCCATGGGATGAAGCAGAAGAAATTACATGGAATATCTCTACATGACTCCATAAAATAACAAATATTTGTGTTTAGATATGATTGGACTGATAGACTGTCCCTCCAGTAGCCAAGTGAGAGTGAATTACATTTTAGTACAGGAGGCCTGAGTGAAAAGTCGTAAGAGTTTTGTGTCGGTTTGTTTTGACAGCAAACAGTCAGTCACAGTGCACATTTCAAGGCTGTGAAGGAGCCTTGTGGTGATATAAAAGCTGGACAGGAGGAAACTCTTCATTGTGCTTAGGTCACATTTAAAGATGAGGCCAGAGCAAGAATTCCAGAATTTTACAGTGTCTAGCAGAAAGCTTCTGGAAGCAGACACACAGAGAACTTTAGAACACTTCTCTGGTCCTACAACCCTGGATTTTGAGAAACATATACCCTGTTCTCTTGTATTGAAACGCTAGGCTCACAACAACATCAAAAATCAATTTTGGAAGACAGTAAACAAAGTGTAAAAAAAGCCTTTCTTGCCACAGCATGCCTGAGATCTGAGGATAGAGGAGGAAAGATGCGAGGAGGATGAAGAGAGGAAGCTAGCGTGAAAGGAGAAGCACATAATAACATGAACCACTTTTAAAGTACTCATTCCAGATCAATGACAGTATTTCACAGACTGTCTCCTCAATACCAATTGCACGAATAAAAATAGTTTTGAATTTTTTTCTCTCAGTACTCTTTACAACAATGAAATCCAAAACAGGACAACTGAATTCAATTTCCATCACCACAGTCCCAGTATTGGTCTGATGACCCAGGAGTCCGGAGTTGAGCGGGCTCCAGATTTCTTTCTTGCAGCTCTGACAATCTCTAGCAATGCTCCATCAGCACCTCTTCTATAACATAATAAACAGTATGAAATTGAATACTTAACTAACGAAGGAGTTTATTCATTTATGTAAATGTCTCTAAAGCTATCATGGGAACTTGTAGGATTTCAGGTCAACTGGATTACATTGTAGAAAACAAGCTTGCAATTATGTGTGTGTCCTTAAAGAAAGAAATGTGAGCTGGGGATGTAGATCAACGACACAGTGCTCGCCTAGCAGGTATAAGGCTCTCGGTTTGATCCACAGCACCACAAAAAGGCAAGAAAACTGAAACGCTGATGAACTATTTGTTTTTAAATGGAGTAGGCGTTGTGTCTTTCTAGAATTTTGCCTGGGTTGCTTGTTATGTTATCGAGACTATCAACCATGATCTTAATTTTCTTTTTTTGAGGATTTAAAAGTTAGGTTTGGCATTGATCCACCAGTTCATTCCTTTTTGTTTATCGAATGACTGCACATAGCTTGTCTTGCCTGTATCTTAATTTTCGGTATAAACTTTCAGTAGAATCTTTCATTTCATCACCATGTAGGCAGATGTGAGTTTTATTCTTTTTCCTTTTCATTGAACACTTACCTCATTTGGGACTTTTCACTTGATTTAATTTAACTTTGCTTGATTGTTGATACATCTGTTGCTACCTGTATCTAGTTGTCATTTTAATGGCTTGCCTAGAAGCTGTAACCGCAATAACAGTGTATTTTCCTGCTGTTCTTTATTCTTTGTTTCATGGATATTTATTTTCAGGAAATTGAAATGATATGTTACTAAGATGTTTCTGCTTTTCTCAGATTTTCAGCTATAATTACTTTTTATTTATACTTTTGGAAATATGCTATGTTTGACTGTTATATAAAATATCAAAAAGTTTTCAAAAAATTTCCAGTGTTTCCCAAATGTACGTTGACATAGATTATTTAGTCGTCATTCCAAAATGGTCTTTGAAATAATACATTTTGTCACATAGGGCAATTACTGAATGTGATTTTAAAATGATAAACTAGCTTTTGATGGCTTGCAATTAATGTTCATTTATCACTAGAAACTTCATACAAGTTTAAGAAGATCATGTGTTCAGGATTGGCTACATAATTTTTAGGGCCCACTACAAAGTTAAACTGTAGACACCTCCTTCAAAAATTCTGAGGAATTTCGAGATGGTCATAATAGGGAATGCCTGGGGGATTCTAAACAGGCTGAATGCCTGTGATACTTGCTGTTGGTGTGGGGGTGGGGTTCATTTTCTTTTCTTTTTTTCAGTTCTACTGTTAGTTTGAATGTGAGTCTTTATATTGAGAAAGGAATACTAAAAGACATCTATGCCAGAATGCTTTACAAGTTACAAAATATTAGAAACTGTAGAAATGAAAGGATAAGTCAAATTTTTATACCCAACCTCAAATTTAAATATGGAATTCTTCTATGAATCCTATGACTAAATATTTCAGTTATATGCCTACTTTTGAATGTCTGTAGAGATCATTTTATATTATTTTAACCTAAACTCTAACTTCTAGAAATTTGAATAACTTGCTCAAGTTTTATCCTAAGCAGCTAATTCAGAGATAACTTTGTTTACTATTGTATTTGGTGGAGCTATGTGAAATTGTCTGTATTTGACTTTCTTGTCATACAACAGTTACGGTTTTTCCCCTGTATAGGGCACCTTATTAGGGTCCATACAACCCACACCCTAATGAATTCTAGACACATTCACTTACCCTTTAAAAGTCGCTCTTCTGTTCCCCATGCTAATGATGCCCTGACTCCTCACCCATTACTCATGGGAGGGATTTCCAGGCCTGTCCACATGTCAGTTAAATGACTTTAACTATTCGGTTTATTAATTTCTGTCTCAGGGTTTGGCATTCTTTATTGAAAAGAATGATCTGAATGTTGACTAACAGGTTCCATAGTGAAACATGTTTACTAGTTCTCACGGCCTAAAACAGTATAAACTGTGACTCTGAATTTCCTTTTTCTTGGAAACTGCCAAACAATATGTCTGTTAGCACAAACTTGTACAATTTATATGTGAAACCTGAAGAATTCTCATATTCTTTTTAAACTTATTGCCTGGAAGTAATCTTCTTGATAATGTCCCATTATCTTATCTTCTATCATTTTAAAAACTAAAACAATGGCATGTCCTTGGAAAATTGTAATTTTTTCACCTTCTGAAATATGAGAATTGTTCCTGCAGCAGGATGTCGTAGACCTATATAATATAATGGGCAGTAACCTCCATAATCTTATATAATGAATATTGTGTGTTCTTCAGGGGTCATCTATAACATCAAAAAGCAATTCTGGCTGGTCACGGTAGTGCATACCTGTGATCCCAGCACTCTTGGAGGCTGAGGCAGGAAGATTGCAAGTTCAACACCAACCCGGAAAACTTAAACACTTAGCAAGAACCTGTGTCAAAATAAAAATAAATTAAATAAAGGACTGGGGATGTAGCTCAGTGTGAAGGCCCCTAGGTTTGATCCTCAGTACCAAAATCAACAACAAAACCATTTAAAACAGAGGAGGATGGAGGGAGGTGGGAGGAAAGGGGAAGGAGATTAAAAAAGGAAATTATAGGTATTATGTATATGAACCTACTTCCTAAGATGATTGCAAACTTCATGTACTGCAAACACGTAGTAATAAAAGAAGAAAAAGATATATTCTAAATATGCAATTTTATGATGATTTCAACTAAGACAAAAATAATATTGATACAAGTAGAGCAATGGACTTTTAAAAACTTCATCTGCTGATCATTTCCCCCCAGCATATTTTAGGCAAAAGCTCAAAAGGAGAAAATGCTTACTCACGTGGAGCTGTGCCATCCATCTGAGTGCTGTAGCAATTCCATTACCCTGACAAACAATAGCAGCAGCAAGATATTAGGCCTGAATTGTCCTTGGCTTAGCCGAACAAAATTCTGCTGTACACATAAAGTCCAGTGTCAGGCAAGGCACCATCCTGCATGTCTAAGCTCTGACACATGACCTTTACAGTAGTGGAAGGACAGAGCCATGGAACATGGCCAAACATTCTTAGTGCCCCAGTCAGCAGCAATACATAGTTCACACCAAATCATAGTTGGTCAGATATTTTCACATGACACCAACATAACTGGAAGCCTGTGAAGTATTTGAGAGTGAGTAAGTATTTGCTGAGCATTAAATGTGTATTTCAACCTTTTTTGTACTTTAGTAAGATATTCCCTGATTCCTCATCTAAATCTTTATATAACTTAATACAAAAACACTGATCTATATGAATGATTTTCCTATGTTTCATGAAATTTTCCATAAGAAGCAAAACTATTCTTCAAATGGCAAACTTGTCATAACAGTTGGGCTACATAGAATCCTATGTTTTATTTTCTGAAAAAGACTGGGATGTCGAAGTTTTGTGTATCATTCAAGGATGTTCCTATGTACTTTAATAGACAGCTTGTACCTAGTGCTATGCAGGATGTGATTGCTTTTGAAAGTTTGGTCTCTCTGTGACCTCTGACTGTAAGGGAAGACTCTTTCGACTTTTGGACTTGTCCAAGATTTTGCTTCCAGAAGATTGCTGGATATGCTCTAATGATGGAGTCAGTACAGAAAATTTAAGGCGTACAGAGCACAGATAGTACCACCTTTATCTTTTAGTCCTTCACATTTAGCTCTGAACTTGGTGCTACCTGGGTTTTAAATCGTTTGCCTGACATGAAATAAAATCTTCAGCTTCCTGCTAGACAGACAGTTCCAAAGCAGGCCCTTAAGCCCAGTACATCCAAAATTAGTTCTTTTCCTCAAAACCTTGTTCTCCCTTCAGTTTCCAATTCTTTTTACAGATAACACCAGTCAGTCAATCATTTGGACTTAACACTTTAGAGTCTGTACTTGGTTGTCTATATTTATTATTCTCTATACTCAGTCTTATTCCAAGAAAAGTTACTCCCAATTCATATGTCAGTTTTCTTCTCTAATCGAAGCCATATGCATAGTGACCCTCAAATAAACTCATTAATAGGTTTGCTAGCATCGAAACTCTCTTCCCCCCCAGTTGAGAGGTTTGTCAGTATTGTCTCTCTGAAGCAGAATTTAGGCCAAGCTTCTTTAAACATATTCCAGTGATACTCAAAATGAGGGCTTTTAACATGTGTTATGTGTGGGGAAAAAGAGGCAGAAGAAATTTTCAGGACCTAAGTTTATGCAACTTAGGTTAAACAAAGTTGAATTGAGTTTGTTTTTTGTTTCCACTGTGGTAATATGAATTAGAAATTTGTTAAAAGGCATTGCATATACACAATTTTTAAAATCTATTTAACAAAGGAATTTGTTTTCTTAGAAGCATTTTTACAGAACTGGCATAGATCAAATTCTCAGAGATTCCTCTGAATCAACAGAATGCAATCCAAATACATTGGTGTTAGAGTCAGGGCTCCTACAGCAGGCATCTAGGTCCATCTTCTTTCCCTTCCTGTTAGCGCTGCCCAACTTGTAAACCTTCCGCTTGACGTCTCAATCCTTATTGTGTTTTACGCAGTTTTTCCTCTTTTGGAAAAAAAAAAGCTATTTATTAAGAATAAGTCCTTTTATCTTTTGAAATTTATTGAGACTTCCCTATTCTTGGATCACCCCACCTAGTAATCTCTCACAGGATGTTTCCAAAGAAGGAAAGAAGAGTTCTATTTTAATGGAATGCTCACTGTATATCTGATAAAGGGCCAGGCATCTCTACATGCTATTTATTATTTGATCATCTTATTATTTCAGTGAGGAAGCATTTTTAAAATCTCATTCTTTTAGGCTAAAATGAGACATACAGAGCTCCTGCCGTGTGTCTGATGTTTACAGCTTTTAGCTAGGAAAGCTGTAACTTAAAGACAGATATAGCTATCTCCAAAACTTCCTTTAGTTAGTTATTCTTCATTACTTTGTTTTTATTTCTTTTGTGGTACTTAATGGATTCCACCATGTGTCATAGTGATTTGTAGTTAAAAATCATTCCCATTGGAATGGAAACTATGAAAACAGATGCTATACTCACTTGCTGGGAACTATCATACTAATATACATGTCTTGCTGAATACACATTAATTTGAACTGGATCGAGGCTGTTATATTAGCTATCCTTGTAATGTTTATTGGTGTCTATGTAATGGATAATAGCTCTGTATTCATTCAAATTTATACTAAAGTATGTCAGAAATGAGGCAATATTTTGTCACACACAATACAAGTGTCCTCATGGATGCCTGTGTTGGGCTTCTCTGAACCCTCCTAGTGCTCTTGGACAATCTCTAAAACTTAATTGCTACACAGTAAGGAACTTATTTTTTTTCAAGTGACAGTCTGACTCCATAGTGTATGTAAGCATAAGAAAAGAAACTTTCTGGGACTATACCAATCTGAGAAAAATCAGAATTTAAGAGAGGCCAGAAGTGACCCAACTGCAAACATTTTAAATAGTTAATTGAAAGTATTTTCTACATGTGCCTTGTTCCAGGAGAAGGAGCTACGTGCTCTAAAGAAGGGGTTAAGTATCAAGAAAGGATCAAAAATATTTTCCTCCACTAGACTAAGGCATGACCCTCAGCAGTTACACATTACAGACAGCTCTCTAAATTATCATTCTGAGAATAATTTTGTTTTTAAATACACACTATAATGCAATCGTATTCTGTGACTGATGCTGGCTGCCTGATAGTCATTGAAAATAAGAATGCTTAATTTTTATTAAAAAAAAACTGGGTCTCTTCCGAGGTCAATCTTGAGATTTAAGTTTTATTTAAAGATGGAATAGTTGGCAGCTGAAGAATTTATGCTGACTCCTGGCTGAACACTGCCCGCTTCTTGGCCTGTGAACACTATTGGTGTCTTGAAAATGATTTAGAATGTAGCATGATATATTTGGTCCTGTTTGAGTACTAGGAAAAATATAGATTGTTGGGAGTCCCCATATTCCTTCCAAAGGCAAATGGAATCCAGATGTTCTCAAATCTGTCAAGGTTAGGGACGACGCCTCACTTTGAGCTAAGGGCCATTGATATCAGGTCTTCTGTCAGGGTCTTATCAACATATATTTTATGGGAAATCCTGACAAATGTATCCCTCTATTAAAATGTGCTCTTATTGCTCTTTATCTGTCACAGTGATCTTGCCACATAAGAATGCCATATACTATGGGTCAATTTTTGCTATCTAAAATCAGACTTTTCTAGAATATAGTTGCTCTGCCTTTTGGCCTTTTTTGTAAGTAAAAACTGGGAACTTTCTTTTAATTATTCAATGCAAATTAAATACCAGGGTATAATATTGTCATGTTTCTTGGGGCTTAGGTATACCCACAAGATTGCTTCACATGTACTCTTCAAATTCCCATTCCAGAGAATTAAAGAATTTTCTTTCATCTTATGTAGATCCATTTTATTTGATAACTATAAAAATTGTACAGATCTTTTTAGTCCTAAAGTAAGAGTCTGCTTTTCTGTTATTGGAGAGGCTTATCACTTTCACTTATTACTTCAGTAAAGTTCTTTTGTTTCTGAATAAGTCATTTATACTTCTTCCTTCTAAGGATTTATTGATGTACCTTTCTATGAATTAAAGTACAAATTTTCACACTTCTCTCCTTACCAGGTATATTCTTTTGTTCTAGCAAAATGTGGACTGAGCACTTTTGACAAGTACTGTTGGAGATTCAAGAATTAGAAGACACAGACATAGTCTTTGCTCTGATAGAGTTTAGTTTATTGGGAGGGATATGCAGGGATCAAATTATAATATGTGCAATTACATCTCAGAAAGGAGGAGCCATGATGGTATAAGGAAAAAAAAAACTTACTGAAAACTTACCCTTCTTTCTCTGAAAGGTAATTGTGACTTTATGCATAAGAAAAAGTGCTATGTGTGAGGATAGTAGGAAAGGGAGAAGAAAGGCAGGGGTGGGGATGTGATAGAGAGAAAATGCATGCAATACATATTGAGAAAAAGTTTAGAACATGAAAAATTGAGAGAACCGATATGGCTAAGCTTAGGGAGCAAAGGAGTTGGATAAGATGATACTGGAAATATGCAAGGGTAGAGCCACACAGTGCCCTGTAACAGCTAAGTGA
>RJWT010055961.1:0-10093 GCA_004365215.1 Cuniculus paca
CCAACTTTTGGTTTCTTGTTTTTCTATTCCGCGTTTTGTCTCATCTCCGCTCTCATCTTTACAATTTCCTTCCTTTCGCTGTCTGAGTTTCAGTCGCCTGCCCTTCTCTAGTTCCCCCTGGGTCCAGTTAGGTCTGGTTGTGAGATCTTCCTGCTGCCTTCCTGGAGATGTCCTGGTCGCTGGGACCCGCTCACTTCAGGTTTCTTGGCCCCAGTATTTCCTAACCTCCCTGTGATTTCTGGAACCGGCTGGTTGTCTAAATGCTGTTTTTTTATTTTTATTTTTTGCGGCACCTGGGATTGAACTCACGACCTTGCGCTTGCCGGGCAGGCACTTAGACCGCTGAGCTGGATCCCCAGCCCTGTTTTTGAGACAGGGTCTCACTATGCCGTTCAGGCTGGCCTTGAGCTCACTTTGTAGCGCAGGCTGGTCTCAAACTCACAACGATCCGCCTGTCTCAGCCTCCCGAGTGCTGAGATTATAGGCGTGAGTCACCACGCCCGGCTTCTAAATGCTGTTTAATCTTCACACATCGGATGCGCTTGGGAAGGAAAACGGAACCGGCGGGGCTGCTGGCCAGGCACAGTGGCGCATACCTGTCATCCCCTTGCTCTGGGAGGCTGAGGCAGGAGGATCGAAAGTGTGAACCCAACCTGGGCAATTTAGCAAATTAGCGAGACCCTGTCTCAAAATAAAAAATAAAAAAGGGGCTGGGAACAGAGCTCAGTATGAAGGCACTGGGTTCTACCCCTGGTGCATAAAAACAGACAGAGTGGGCTTCTACCCCAGGTTATCCGCTTCCCGCAGGGCTGGCTGGCAGGCAGGGGTCAGGGCAGGTTTGGGGGTGAGGAGCCTCATTTTTGATCAGACTCCCTTCTCTTCCCCTCCCCTCTCTGAGCACCAGCTGCAGCCAGCAGTGCCTATGTGTAGGACTGTGGGGGACGCTTGAGGTCCAGTGACACGTGACCTGACCGGCACGGCTGTGTCATCTGGGGCTGGTGGGGTCCGGAACAGCAGGCCTGGAAGGACTGACGCAGGACACTCCCACGCCCCATGCTCGCTTCCTGAGCTCCCTGGGACAAAACTACAAACCAGGGGAGTGCTTACCACAATAGGCACGTGTGTCATCCCAGCACTGGGGAGGCTGAGGCAGGAGGATCACCATGAGCTCAAGGCCATGCTGAACTACATAGCGAGACCCTGTCTCGAAAAAATCCCAGAAAATCCCAGTCCTATTAGATTTTTTTTTTTTTTTGAGACAGGACCTGGCCATGTAACTCAGGCTGGCCTTGAACTCTCTGTGTAGCCCAGATGGCCTCAAACTGGCAGCAATCCTCCTGCCTCAGCCTATCTTTAATTTTAAAAAAAAACTTGTTACTTTATTTTACATGACTATTTTGCATTAACTTGGGGTTTTCTTTTGGGGTACCCAAGGCCTTCACACTGATCTACATCCCTGGCCCTTTAGACTTAGTTTTAAATTTTGAGACAGGGTCTCCCTCCGTTACCCAGGTCGGGCTCCAACTTGCCATCCTCCTGCCTCAGCCTCCTAGAGTGCTGGGATCACAGGGCTGTCACCTCACCAGAATAATCATACACAAAAATAGGCTTCCTAGATGACAGAGCTGTCAATCATCCCTTAAATTTCGGTTCTGAGTCACTGCGGGCCTCTTCCTCCCCTCCCCCAGCACCACCCCGACACACCTGACCATTGCTAAGGATTTAAAACTCAGCTGTGACCACCGATCAGCCTGTGCCAGGCCGCACCCTCTGTCCTGGTCCGCTCACTTCTCCCTGGGTCCGCCCATCTCCTGTCCTGAGACCAGGACAGCAAGCGTGGGGTCCCCCAGGGCCCCAAGCCTGGTCCTCCAGGACACACAAGTGTTGTCGCTTACTGATGCCCGGGCAGCAGAGGAAGTGACACCCCCCTGCCGGGTTCAGATGTCACCCACACTGGGCTTGGGCTGCAGGCCACGTGGCTGCCTGCGGGGGTTAGCCCCCCCGTCACACCTGCATGCACGGTGGCAAAAGCCCCAAAATGACATCCACCAGCTGCAGCTGGGCTGTGTCCAAGCCCTCTGACATGGCCCCCATCCACCCCCGGCCGTCCTGACCGTTGGAACACCACCCACCTCCCCTCCGTGTCCCCATCACCTCCTCCACCCCAGCCCCCCCGAGCACCTCAGCACACGGTCCTCGGGTTTATCCCACGGCCCAGGCTCTGCTACCCTGCCTGGATTCATTCTCCTAGGAGTCCCAGGAAGTGTATTTCATTGTGCCCCTTTTACAGGTGGGGAAACTGAGGCTCTGCCATGACAGCGCAGGGTCAGGGCTGGATTTGAGTACTTGGCTCTTTATTCATTGATTGATTTTTATTTTTTGTCTTTTTGAGACAGGGTCTCCCTATGCCGTTCAGGCTGGCCTTGAGCTCACTTTGTAGCCCAGGCTGGTCTTAAACTCGCAATGATCCTCCTGCCTCAGCCTCCCGAGTGCTGAGATGACAGGCGTGCACTACCAGGCCTGGTATAGAGTGCGCTTGGCTTTTTAGTCACAGGGCATCTAGTGTCCTTGGGCCGAGGCCCCCAGAGCCCTCCGGGACCCCTTTCCCAGGCTGGGGGACAGTCCCAGCAGCGGGAGCAGGGCGAGAAGGTGTGTAGGGGTGATTCATGCTTTCAAAAGTGGAGAGGGACTTTGTGACCAGAGCTCGCAACAGCCCCAAGGGGAAGAACTAGGTGTCCCTGGGGAGTGCACAGACACACAGCACAGTCCTCCCATGCAGGGGACTGTCACACGGCCTTAAAGAAGAAGCAAGTTCAGGCTGTGCACGGTGGCGCACACCTGTCGTCCCCGCTATCCAGGAGGCTGAGGCAGGAGGATCCCGTTGGAGGCCAGTCTGGGCCACTTAACAACTTGTCAAGACCTTGGCTCAAAAGAAAACATAGAAAGGGCTGGGCACGGAGTTCTGTGCAGAAGCCCTCGGTTCCACCCCCAGGACAAAGGAAAAAAACAGAAAATGGAGGCAGGGAGGGAGAGACCGCAGCCCTCTGCCCCTTCTACCGCCACACAAGCGGGTGCCACAGCTGAGCCAGAAGGAGCCCCTGGCCAGGTCTGGTCGCTCTGGACCTTGGTCCGGGCCCTGCAGCTTAGAGCTCGGGCGGAGACCCCCGTTCCCTGCACCATTTGCCACAGCCTTGAAGGGCACAGAGGTGGGACAGGCACCAAGGAGCACTTGCTGTCCCCCAGCTCTCGGGAGCACCCCAGAAGCCCCGTGAGGCCCCGGGGCTGCGGGCACTGCGCTGGGCCCCTCCTGCAGGCCGCCCCAGCCCGGTCCCCGGCCCCCCTGTCCGCAGGGCGCTGAGCACCCAAGGCCTGCGTGTCGTTGTCATTATCATCTCTGTCCCTTCCGCGCTCCGGCCACAGGCGACCTCTGCACTTCCTGAGCTACCCAAACTCGGCCGCGTTTCCACATTCGCAAGAAAGGGCGTCATGGAATTTGGACGGATAAGGAAAGGGGACCTCGGGGGTGCGTGAGGCCACACGCTCCCTCATGCCATCAAAGATCCCGTGACAGTCGTCAGGAGTCGTCTTGGCAGAGGCCACCAGAGAGCCTGGCGGAGGACACACTTGGAAGTCGTGTGCACGGCACACCAGCCCTCAGTGTCCCCCGCCACTGGGTGACGCTAGACACGGGTCTGGCACCGTGGTAGCTGTGGCAGGAAACAGAATTTCACAGGGGACTCCAGTGTGACCGCAGCCAGGGCCTTGTGTGTACCTGGCCAACATGGTCCTTTATTTTTTTATTTTGAGACAGGGACTCGATGCATTGTTAGATTTGAGATCCTCCTGCCTCAGCCTCCCGACCCCAAGCCCATAGTGCCGGGCTGCAGCTGTTGGGCCAGGTCTGGGGGCCCCGCCTGCAGGCCGTGTACCCTGGGCAGGCCGTCACTTCCTGTAGAGCAGAGCGGGAGGATGCACCATGCCCCCAAGCAATGCCGACCGCTGCCGATGCCAGGAGGGGCCAGGAGCTCTGTGCCTGGCTGCCCGGCCCCCTGAAAGGGGGGTAGTGCTGAGGACAGAGCCACCCCTGGAAGCAGCGCCTCAGTAAACTCAGCCCTGCAGCCACCAGCCCCACTGTCCAGGCCCCCAGCTTCGGGGACACACTGGGGTCAGCGGATTAACAGCCACAAAGGGTTCAACTCCCTGACCACTGGGGCTGTGGCCATGGCAGAAGGGACTCTGCAGCTGGACTAAGTGACAGCCCCCGAGGGATCATCCCCACCACTGGGCCCAGTGTCCCCCCGGACTGCTGAGCTGGTGCAGGAAGGTGAGAGGCTGAGGTGGCACTACCGGTTCGGCAGGTGGAGGAAGGGGCCACAAGCCAAGGGCTGCAGGCACTACCGGCTCTGCAGGTGGAGGGACCCAGGTTCCCCCGAGCCTCGGGAGGGGCGGCCCTGCCGCCTTCTCCTGGACTGCATCCCTGGGAGGCTGTGTGATCACTCTGTGATTTCTTATAGAAGTCACAATATTACCATGCACGAGGACATTCCTGGGAGGTGTGGAGAAGGCGAGAAGGGGCTTCATTGCAGCCTAGTGGTGTGGGGTTGGTTGTGACCTGCAGGTTCTCAGAGGGCATGACCCTGAAGGGCCTTCTTAGGGTGTGTAGGAGTTTGTCCAAGGCTAAGGTAGCAACAAATCTGTCGCAGTCGAGATGAGCAAGCCCCGTAGAGTGCCTTCATCTCTTCAGCTCCTGTGGGAGTCGAACGCTGTGAAGGCTGGTGCCGCCCCTTTGCCCTGGCTTGGGGCCAGGGTGACAACATTTCCTCCTTGCCAAGAAGCACAGAGCAGAAGTGACACGAGCCCTAGGGAGGGGGGTCCCTCCCTGCTCTGCCCCCAAGATTACAAACTCTCACATGACCATGGTCGCCCCCCACCCCACCCCGGCCTGCCTGAGAGCCAAGAGGGAGGGGGCCGCCCCCGCCAGGGCCGGGGGACAGAAGGCAGCCTTTCCTCAGGGCCTCGTCACCACGGCGACCAGCCTGCTTCGTCATCCTCTGTCATCGAGGACCTAGGTGCGGAACAAGCCGCCCATTCTTGGGCTCCGTGGGATCCGCCTCGCCGATCTGTTTCGGTTTTCCCTCCTGCGGGCTCCCCATTCTTTCCCCTCCTGCAGCCCCTTCTAAATATAGCCACACAGGGACCGATTTAGCCCAGGAACAAAGGGACCCCGCTGACTGCGCGGTCACAAGGCTGTGACAGCCCAGAGTCGCTTTCCCTCAGAAACGACCGCTTGCAGCGCGGCCCCGGTCCAGCCACAAGGTCACCGGCCCTCACGTGGCCACCGGCCCTCACCCTGGTCCTGTGACCGTGGCTCTGGCGGAGGCCCGGGCAGTGTGCCCTGGGTGTGGGTGACAGAGTCCACGTGGTGCCTGGCTTCCTGGCTGCTGGGAGGTCAAGGGGGTTTGGGGACAGGCTCCCGGTGTCCCTAGCACGCGAACGTCTCCCCGGCTTGATGCTCAGCACCAGCCCGGCACCCAGGCTCTGTGTAGGTTCCGCAGTGCGTCTGTTGGTGACACGTAACCCTGCTGGGGACCGAGGAGCAGGGCAGAGTCCCCCTCCCCACAGGGCACCGGTGTCCTTCCTGGGGTTTCTCAAGGTCATGATTCCGGTCTGCTTCCCCCACACCCCCAGCACTGGGGATCAAACTCACAACCTCTCACTTGCTAGGCAGGCGCTCAGGCCGCTGAGCTAAATCCACAGCCCTTGTCTTTTTGAGACAGGGTCTCGCTATGCAGTTCAGGCTGGCCTTGAGTTCACTTTGGAACCCAGGCTGGTCTCGAACTCACAACAATCCTTCTGCCTCAGCCTCCCAAGTGCTGGGATGACAGGCATTCACCACCAGGCCCCTCTTTTGGTCTTTTTTGAAGCAGGGTTTAGTTACGTGGTTCAGGCTGGCCTCCGACTCACAGAGATCCTCCTGCCTCAGCCTCCTGAGTGCTGGGATTACAAGTGTGCGCCACCACACCCAGCTCCTCCGGTCTGCTTTTAACTGCATTTTCTGCAGCATCTAAGCCACCGTCTGTCCCCCTTGACGCTGGACATTTGAAGCTAGCTGTGCTCTGGGGACCTACCAGGCACTGCAGGCCTCCAGCAGTGTCCCCAGCCTCTGCTTGCTTCACACCAGTCACTACCAGGCACAACAACCACAGAT
The DNA here is from genome assembly GCA_004365215.1 of Cuniculus paca. Classification (NCBI taxonomy): domain Eukaryota; kingdom Metazoa; phylum Chordata; class Mammalia; order Rodentia; family Cuniculidae; genus Cuniculus; species Cuniculus paca. Next base: position 6,209 of record RJWT010055961.1, read on the forward strand.
ATCCCTGGGCAAGGAGGAGGACAGGAGCTCACAGAACCGCCTGGGCAAAACCCCAAGCATCAGCCCCATGACCCCAGAATCGAGCATCGCCCCCGGTGGGAACAGCGCCCCCTCCCGCGTCCTCTGTGAAATGCGCGGCGTGCAGGTTCCCGGGGGTGCGCACGGAGTCCAAGGTCCCTGCTCCCGCCTAGGAAGAGGCTGGAGCCCCCGCGCTCTGCGACCCCAGCTGCGGTCCGGGTGCAGCTTGTTTCCAGCAGCCCGTCTCCCCGGAGCCTGCTTCTCTCCAGACTGAAGTCGGGGTTTGTTTGGGCCTGGATCGCGTCCTCTGTAAACACAGCCCTCTCCTTGTTTCTGAACACCGTGTGCCGAGGGCCCGCTGCGCCCCGCCCCGCCCTGCGTGTTCGTCTCCTGCAGAATCTGGCTGCAGATTTTTGTTGTTTGGGTTGGGTTTTTTTTAATCCCCTTTAACTTTTTAGTGGCAGGAGGCAGCGAGGGCAGGATTGCGGGGCCTGCGAGGAGAGAATCCCCAGTTCCAGCAGCGTGCTCTAAGCTTCTGGTCTAAGAAGTTTGTTTTTGCTTGCTTTCTTTCTGTGCTGGGGATTGAATTCAGGGCCTTTGCGTGGAGCAGCATCCCCAGCCCTTTTTATTTATCTGTTTTTTAAATTTTGAGACAGGGTCTCATTAAATTGCCCAGGGTGAGTTCAAACTTAGGATCCTCCTGCCTCAGCCTCCCAGAGTGCTGGGATGACAGGCGTGCGCCACCACACCTGGCTTTCTGGAAGTTTTAAAGGCAGAGGAAGGCGGTATCTGTTCTGTCGAAGGACAAGGAGCTGCTGCTGCTGCTGCTGTCTGTTCCCCGGCTCACACACCCCCAGCCACCATGCAAGTCTTGGTTATTCTTGGATAAGAAGGCCACCCTAATGCACAGCTGCCGGGGCCTTGCCAGCTGGAATTCGTGGATGCCAACTTCCTGTGCCATGGTGGGGGACGCGTGCTGTACTTAGAACCTGTTTACATGAACCTACATCTCAGCCTGGCCCATGAGTCCCCATCTACTCCCATCCCATCCCAGCCCTGTGTATCAGCTAGCGTGCTGCGTAACAAACTCGGCAAACCCGTCAGCTTCAAATAACGCCGGAACCTGAGTGAGCTCGCAGTTCTGCAGGTCTGGAGTGACCAGACTGACATGGAAATGGGAGCCTGTCTGCTGTCCTACTTAGAGTGTGAAGTCTTCCACTCTCATTCAGATTGTTCGAGAAGGTGCTTCCTCAAAGCGTTAGTACTGAGAACTCCACCCTTTGCAGGCCATGAGTTCTTTTATTTGTTTACCTACTTGACTTTGTTGAGACAGGGTCTTGCTATGCCGTTCAGGCTAGCCTTGAGCTCACTTTGTAGCCCAGGCTGGTCTTGAACTCGCAACGATCCTCCTGCCTCAGCCTCCCGAGTGCTGGGATGACAGCCATGCACCACCCCGCCTGGCATCAGGCCATCTGTCCTTGAAGGCCTCCTTCCTGTTCCTGGATATGCACCTTTCATCCTCAAAGCCAACCTTGAGAAGCTCTGATATAGAATCCTTTCTTCAGAGAGAGATCACCTGATTAGGTCAGGCCCACGCCGAGGGATCCCCTTCTTTAAGCCAGGCCTGCCATTAAGCTATCCACAGCCCACCCAAGGGCAGATCTCACCCACAGTCAAGGAGAAAAGGGGTCACACGAGGCCACAGCACTCACCCTGGACGTCACCACAGCACCTCGGCACGCCAGCTCCTCTGTGAGCCCGGGTCGTGGTGGCTCACTGGGAGTCTGGGGGAGGCTGAGTGTGACACCACTGGGTGAGAGATGCCAAGCAGCCCCCAGGAGAGGCAGGGCCCTGGGACAGCAAACTACACAGGAAACCCACATTCCACCCCCTGCCATCTCCGTTTTCCAGAAGAAATCTCCAGAAGAAAGATTAATGGAGACTCAATGTTCTACTCCGGAGGTGACTCAACCAGGGTGATCCTGCCCCCAGGAGACACCGGGTGACCTGGGGACATCTGCCGCTGTCACATTGGGGAGCTCCCAGCATGCAGCAGGTGGAGTCCGGGGACAACACTTAGCACCTGCAGCACCCAGGACACCCCCCCTGGCCCACTGCAACACACGGGGCGAAGCCAGGACCGCGCCACCTCCTGTGCGTCATTCAGAGCTGCCCAGAGCGGCCAGAGCCAGTTAGAAAGAGCTCAGCCCGGCTCCCGGTCTCTCAGACTCATCCCCTATTTCACCCTGTCACCTGGGAATTGCCCCCAGGGGGGGCTCTGGAAGGTTCATAGTGGAGCCCAGAAGTTCGGTGTCCCCAGAGCCAGCTACCCAGTCCCAGCTCTGCCCCTGCCAGGACCAGGAAGGGGCTTAGCAACTGCTCTGCGTCGCCACGTGGGACAGAAAATCCGAAACACCTAACTGCGGCCTGGGCCAAGGACCACGCCTACCTGGCCGTGACCTGCCTTCTTTTTTTCCACTTTCCTTGTTTTGTTTTGTTGGTTGGTTTTTTTTGAGACAAGTCTCACTGTGTAGTCCAGGCTGGCTTCAAACTTGCAGCAATCCTCCTGCCTCAGCCTCCCAGAGTGCTGGGATGACAGGCGTGCGCCACAGTGCCTGGCTAATTTGCCACCTTCTAAGCCAGGCGGGACCCTCCGCCCCTCCCCTTCAGGCCACCACCCGGCCCACGAGGCACCGTCAGCCAGCGCATTCCTCACATTGCAGTCCTCTGACCCAGCCCCTGCCGGCTCCGCAGCGCTGGGCGCTGGCTCTCGCTGGGTGTCTGTGTCTCCAGCCGCAGTGGCACTGTCTCAGCTATGCGAACAATGTTTGGAATTCAGGGGGATCACCGGCATTTTTTTGTCTAACTGTCAGTCTCCCCATCCAGCAAGCGGGAAAGCACCTCCGGACTGTGGCATCACAGCCCTAAAAAGGATTCGTTCGTTGCTGCCGGAAGCCGCTCGGCTCCCACCCTCCGGAGAGCCAGGAAGGCTGGAGCTCTCAGGGGCCGAGCTGCAGAGCCCCGGGTGCCCGCAGACTCGGACACCGCCCGGGCCTGCCGCCTGCTCTCCGCCTGCGCCCCAGGTGCCTAGAATCAGCCCAGCCCCTCGGGGCCCCAGGGACCCGGCTGTCAGGTCCCTGCCTGCTGGGCAGCGGAGCCCCAGGCTGCGATGAGAATCTTTGTTTTGTTTTTATTAATACACATTCGCAGTTCAAAATGGTCACCAGGAGCACAGGCCTGCAAGTTGGTCCCCAGTATCCAAAAAAGAAAAAAAAAATGGTTACCCATAGGTAGCACATGTGAATTATTTTTATCCTCTTTCCCTCCCTCTCCCTTCCCTCCATTTCTTGGTCCCCTTCCTGTTTGCAAAAGATCTATCTCCCTGTTTTCTGCCGCCTGTCTTTTATTCTGTTTTTTAAAATTTATTTAGACTTTGGGCTTGATATTTAAGCCTGTGGCTCTGGTTTATTTTATGTCACTAGGTAGCCTCCAGATGCATCTGTTTTCCTACCAAGGACTCAAATGTATCCTTGTTCGTGGCAAAGTAGTACTCCATTGGGTGAAAATACATTGGTTGATCCATTTGTCTGCACATAGATCTACGGGCCCATTCCAAGATTCAGCTCTTATGAATAGTGCTGCTATAAACATGGATGTGCATGGGTCGCTGTAACATACTGCCTTTACCTCTTTCAGGAGGATACCTAGAAGGGGGATAGCCGGGTAGAGTGGAGTTTCCAGCTTTAGCCTTTTGAGGAATCACGTTACTGATGATGTCCACGGTGGCTGTGTAGAGCCCTGGGTTCTGCGCCAGCATCCCTGGCCCTCAGATAGAAAAATCTTGCCTGGACCCAGAATTTGGTCAGT
>RJWT010055962.1:0-10093 GCA_004365215.1 Cuniculus paca
TGGCTCTGCTCCCACCAGGGGTAAGTCCCATGTGCCCAGAGCCAGCTACCACCAGGGGCGTGAGGCTCTTCCAGGATGAGGCCTGCTCAGGGTTGTACAGGTGTCCCAGCTCTGGGTCCAACTCCAGTGGCACCCACGGGTGGGAGATAGAGTGGCTGGTGCTCTGGATGGGGATTACTTCTTGCCTGGGGCCAAGGCAGCTCCAATGAGGCTGGACCCACTGGACCCACTGGCCCTGGACACAGGCTCCTGCCTCCTGGGCTCCACTACCACCTGCCTGCTTGGCACTTCCGTCTTAGGGTCTGGGTGGGGGTGGGCCTCAGGGGCAGCTCCAGTGTGTGGAGAGGCCAGTGACGTGTGCCGTGGGCTCTGTCGTTGGCAGCCCACACAGGGGAGTCTGCAGTCACCGTGCTTCTGGCCCCCTATGGCGGTGAGAGCCGATGTCACCTGTGAAAGTGACTAACATGCATCCCCTTTAAGCAGGGCCATTAATTGATAACACTTAATTAATCTGCCCGGAGAGAGATCAAATGGAGATTGCGTCCCTGGGCGGCCACATGTATTGACTTTGTTATTCCAATTAACCGGCGGGCCAGGGCCTCTGGTGGGGCCTCACCTCGGGTCACCCTGAGCACCGCTGTGCTGGCCGCGTACCAGCGACACGCCACCCTCACTGTGATGCCCACCACCCTCCCTGTGGACACGTGTGGCCACCTCCAGGCCCCAGCTCTGCCCATCGTAGGAGCTGCTAGCTTGCAATTAACTGCTTTATTTAGGGCATTTTTTTTCTTGCAAAGAGCAATTAGATTTCTGCAGCCTTTGGAGAAAGCAAATGACCCGGAATAAGATGCCTTATAAATCAGGCCTCGAGGGCGGCCGGATCCCTGGTGGCAGGTACCCGACTGGGACACTGTGCCAGGGCTTCTGCGGGAGGGGCTGGAGGCCTGCGAGCCACCCCCATGCTCCCAATTCACCCGCAGCAACTCTGACCCTGTGGCGCCACTCGGCAGAGAAGCAGGCTGAGGGTAGCACCCAGCAGAGTGGCCACAGGCTCCCCGGGACCATGAAGGGCCACCACCCCTGCAGTGCAGGCTCCCAGGTGCTCCGGAGGACATACAGGGCCCGCCCCTGCCCATGGGCCCATGGAGCCGCGGCCACTGCAGACAGTGCGGACGACACGCAGCCTGGTCTGGGACGCGAAGGACATGGGCTGTCCAGCCTGCTTTGATACCGGGAAGAGGCAGTGGAGACTCCTAATGTGGAGGGAAGGCCAGAGGCAAGGTCAGGAGGCTGGACAAGAGGGGTGCCGGGAGGGACCCGGCCACAGGGTGTGAGGGTTAAATGCCCTCCCTGAGTACAGGAAGCTTCAGTCACTGTCGACCGATGAGTGGTCCAGCCTTGGAATGTTATTGAGCCATGAAAACAAATGCGGTACAGATAATCTTGAAAACATTAAGCTAAGTGAAGGAAGATGGCTCAAGACCCACACACTGTGATTCTGCTCATGTGGGACACTCAGAACAGCAGGACCGGAGACTTAGAGCAGAGGGGTGATTGCCAGGGACAGGGCTGGGGAGCGGCTGCTGTGATGGGGCTCCCTCTGGGCTGGAATTAGGCAGTGGTGATGGTTGCGCAGCTTTGTGAACACACGAAAATCACAGCAGTGCACACTCGAAATAATTAATTTTGTGTCTTGTTAAACATATCTGAGTTTTAAAGGCAGTCGGGAGATCACGACTCGGTACCGAGAGAGCAGCCTTGTTCGGAGTCAGCGTGCGGAGCAGCCCACCCTCTCCCTGTGCAGCGCGGGGCTGCAGCCCAGTGGCAAGTGCTGCGCCACGGAGGTCACGTGGTGCGAGCCGTGTGAGCCCCAGGCTGGAAGCCACCCATGCGCCCGCCCTCGGGGTCTACGGGTGCTGCCCAGTGACAAGGCTGGACGGGCTCTGGTGGCAGGGGCCAGAGAAGGCACATTCACATCAACTCCAGAAAGAACTGCGTGCATGCGGGGGGCACGTGTGGTCGGAGCAGGAGGCTGAGGGGAGGGTGACTGGCAGAGGTGACCGGGCGCAGGGACGCATGCCATCCTCATGAAAAGAAAGTCACCCTGGGCTGCCCTCTGCCCACGCCCTTCACAGGGCAGCCGCAGGCATCTGTGCAGCTTTCTCAGGGCCTCCAGCCGGGGTACCCTGTGGCTGGCAGGAGGCCTCGAGTCCTGCTTGCTCCTCAGCGCCTCCTGTGGGATGGGACACACAGACGGCGGGGATGAGCACGAACTGGTTTGAGGAGCCGGGCAGCAGGTGTAGGCAGCAAATGCTGAGGCAGGACGGGCAGAAGCCACTGAGACTGGAGACCTGCGTTCCCACACTGCAGGGCCTAAAGGAGGCTGTAAGCAAGAAGGGCCAGCCCCAGACCGTGATGAGCTCTGCTGTCCACCAGGCCTGGCTCTGCGCGCCCTCCAGCTGCCAGGACCTGCCGACTGGCTTTGCGTCCAAGCGCCTGCCCCGCCTCCTTTGGTCCCCCTGCCCCACCTGGACAAGGAGGCCACTGCAGTGCTCCCCAGTGTCACCCACCTGCCGTTCCTCTCAAGGGGCATGCGGGGCACTGGGAGCTGGGGAGGAAGAGAGGCACCCCAAGCAGATCACCCCCAACCTGCCCCGAGAAGACGCTTCCTGCTGCACTTGGAGCCCAGGACACGGCCGCTCCTCCCAGGGCTTCCTCCTCCCAGGTGGCTGTCCAGTCGCCAGGCCCAGCTCCGAGGTCGTGCTGGGGTGGCCACTGGTCTAGGGCAGCCCTGTCTGCTACTGCCATGCAGAACTCTCATGGCTGCCAAGCGGCCACAGCCCAGGGAAGCGCGATTGCCCCAGATGGAGAACAGAGACACAGAGTGTGAAAAATTGGACTGACAGCGCGCACTGATAGCTTGTTGAATGAGGGTGCGGGCCGCGGGCGGGACATTTACATTTATATAGCGCGCCTCACCGGGTCGGGCCAGCACCGGCGCCCAGCACGGCCGCCCAGCCTGTCCACCAGCAAGCCGGCCCGGGGCACCTGGTGGGCAGAGCTGGGCAGGGTGGGGTGGCCCTCTGGGGCCTGGCTGCCCCACCAACCCTGAGCCAAGGCCCAGGCCTCAGAGCTTTGGGTGCTGCTTCTCCCTGGCCGCACCCAGGACAGCACTGTGCACCCAGACCCCACACCCTGAGGGAGGCGGGGCAGGCAGGGGCAGGTGGGACCCTGTGGTGCTGACCAGTGCTGAGTGAGGTCACTGGTGTCCCTGGCCCCACATGGCAGAAAGCCAGGACGCCAGAGACGGAGATGAGGCCGAAGACCCCTCTGCGGGACAAAACCAACCTCGGGCAGCTCCAGCCGGGCTCCAGCCCCGGAGCGTGAGGGATAAATCCCCAGTCTCTGTCCTGAGCAACGAGCAGGTGTCAGGGTGAGAGGCAGAGAAACGACCTCTCCCCAGATAGCAGCAGGCTGCATCCTGACAGGCAGCGCTTGGGGGAGGCCGGCTGGGGCAAGACGGATAAGCCTGGATCTGCAGCACCAGGAACAAAGAAGACAAGACAGATTCTCGGAGCAACTCTGCGGGAGAGACTGAGCCCCGCACACCGCCAGCCTGTGAGTCCCCCAAGGGTCGAAACACACCCGTGATGGCCTGCCCAGCCGGAGCCTGGAAGGAGACAGGCAGTGGCGCCCTGAAGGCCAGGACCAACCTGTGGGAGGCCCAAGGCTGAACATGAAAGGGGGACCCCAGGGCACGCCAGCGAGGGACGACACAGCCACGTCTCGAGTTCTGCCTGAACGTGAGTGGGCCAGCACTCCTGCAGGTGACCCTCAGGACAGGAGGCTGAGAACAGGTGACGCGGGTGGCACAGGGCTTGCCTAGGGCACTGCCCAGCACCTGCTGGTCTTCTCAAGTCAGAGCAAGCTGCAGACCAGGCCGTCCCTGTCCTCGGGATCTCAGGGGGAGGGGCGTGTGTGGGGAAACATTCCCCAGGACCCAGACACAGACACCATGGGGCTGATGAGGTGATGACATGAAAATGGCCAGTAAAGCAAAGATGAAAAGAGGCAAATGGGGTGGGGGGTCGCAACGTGCAGAGGCGGGCAAAAGGCCAGTATCGGAAGAACTCCCAAACAATGCCCAAGACTGCAGACACAAGAGCCCCGCGCGAGAAACAGACGACCCAGCATCTTCCCGCCGAGGCCCCCTCTGTCTTCTTAGAGCTCAGAGCATGCAGACAGAGCTGCCACCAACACCTGCTGCACCTGCTGCAGGCACCAGGCACGTGGCCCCTCGGGTCAGGCCCCTGCCGGCAGCATGCTGGGCCACGGCACCCCTCGGCCGGGGACGGGTGGGCAGTGGGCAGTGCCCGGGGACAGAGCCAGGTTCCCCTGCTTCTCAGGAGGTGCAGCCTGCTGCCAGCACGGGCATCTCGCTGGCTGCTGCCACCACTGGTTAAGGAGCAGACGGGAGCCTCCAGTGCTATCCATTCTGCCAGGACAAGGGCGGGAGGGCACCGTGCACACAACTGTAGCTCAGGGCGGGACTTTTCTTGGCAGGGAAGGGGAGCTCATCACTCTGACACGAAGGTGTGAGGCGTCCGTCACCTGTCTGCGGCTCCTGCTGCACCAGGCCCTGGGGAGGAAGAGAGCGGAGGGCAGCACAGCCAGCCTGCAGAGGCCGCCACAAAGGCCAGCAACCTCCCAGACCAGCGCAGAGGAAGTCAAGGGAGGAGGCCGGGGGCCTGAGAGCAGCCAGACATCTTCAGGTTGGGCCCCTTGGACTCCCCACCCTGCAGGGCACAGCCCCCCACTGTCCCTGTGTCCTGTGGGGACAGAGCTGCCACCAACCTGCCCTGTGGCTTCACCTAGAGGCTGAGTGCCCACCTCAGTGTCCCAGAGCCCATTGTGGGCAGTTCTCAGGGCCAAGCGCCTACCCCAAGCCTGCCCAGTGTCACCAAGTGCTCACTCTATGCCTGCCTGGAGTCACTTCATGCCCATTCCAGTCCCGCCCAGTGTCCGCAGGTACATGTCTAGGTCTCCTCCGTAAGGTAGGCTGGGGCTGTTGCATGACTGGACAGGCCTGATGCCCTCACTGTCCCCATGGCCCTCCTGCCCTCCCCAGCTGAGGAAGTCTCTGCCCCACCCCCCTGCACCAGAACTGAGTCGGGGGGGGAGCACAGCCCTGGCTGCAGGGATTGGCCAGCGGGCCTGTGACCTCAGCTGCCCAAGCAACTGCAGGGGGCACCTGCCATAGTCAGGAAGTGGGCAGCACAGAGAGGATATCCCGGTCCTTGGTCCCCCTCGAGCTTCCTCACTCCTGGAGGAGCTTAGGCCAGCTCCTCACCCTGACTGCTAGGGACCCTGAGGGAGGCCGGGGAGGGGGCAGCCGCTGGTCAGAAGGGCACAGATCTGCAGTTGTGGGATGGGTCCCCAGGGTGTCCAAGTGGGGTACCAGTGTCCCTGTGCCTTTGGGAGGGCAGGGGCATCTGAGAGGGATCCTGGGGGAAGACAAGAGACAGGTGGGCAAGGCGGGGGCATCTGCACCCACTGCTGCCCTCGGCCTGGACTGGCCAGTGTGGGGGGCCTGCAGACAGCTGGCTCCAGGGAAGCAGGCTCCCCACACGAGCTTCCCCTCGATCTCCCATGCTGCCCACGAGTTATCAATCTCTGCTCCCTCAAAGACAAATGCCTCGTCAGCCCAGCCTCCCGGACCCCTATTCATCACCATTTAATATATATTAAAGTGCTCTCACCTCTGATTGGGAAAACAAACAAAAAGCTGCATCCATCATGGCGCAGCAACAGGCAGGCAGCGGGCGGGGCACGGCAAGCGCGGGACACCCGCTGAGGCCAAGTGGGCATGTCCAGCACAGAGCAGGGAGCCGAGGGCCCCAGCCAGCAAAGTGTGCCCTGCGCCCATCTCGGGTGCCGCAGCCCTGGGCACCCTCTGCCCTCCTGCCCAAGTGTCCCCTGCCAAGCCATGATCAGAGTGGGTGGTGTGGGGCCCCGGGGTTCTGCTGCAGGAGCACAGCCAGCCCGCTGGCAAGGGTGCCAGGTCCCGGCTCTGCTCCCCATGTGCAGGGTTGAGTGGAAGAGGGGAGTCTTCTGTGGGGAGAAGTGGACCCAGTTCCAGGGGTGCATTGGAATGAGCTGTGGTCGCAGCCCGTGATGGTGAAAGCCCTTCCTTTCTTGCCCGCCCTGGAGCCTGGAGCCTGGCACCGCGAGTGCCTGTCTGGAGGAGGGGGACGGAGCTGCAGTGCCCCCCCATTGCCACCGGTACCAGCCTTCCATCCCATAATAAGCTGGCTGTCCTGGGGGTGGAGCCGCACAGCCTGGGCAGTGGGGGCTGCGGGGACTGCGGTGGGAGGGGCACGGCGCGGGCTCGGGCCACTAAATCAGTCCACGCCTGTCATCAGCTCGGGCCGCAGGAGCTGCCCGAGCGGAAATAACAAATGGCTGTCATTGTGGAGCCAAAAACCTGTGATTATAATTATCACACCCTCGGTGACCTTGCGTAAACTTTAATCCCTCTCCAATGGAGCATTTAAATAGCCTTCGCTGCGCACGGCAGAGTCCCGGCCCGCCCGCCGCGCCCCAGCCCGGAGCAGGCTCCCAGGGGGCAGGGACGCCTCTGGAACGCAGCCTACCCAGCGCACAGGCATGGCTTGCGGCTCGGTCTACCCATGTCACTCACGGGTGCGATCCCCAGGGCCTCTGACTCACCGGGTCGGAGGTCATCCCTCAGGACAGGAGTCCAGGAGTTTGGGACAGGACAAGGCACCTGGGAGCTGGGGCGTGGGCCCCACAGCTCAGTGTGGCCACTGCCGGTAGATGACCCAAGGGGGCCCTGTGGGGTTCAGACCAGAGCAGCAGTGTCCCTGGGGCCAGCACACATACTCCATTCTCCTGACCCCAAGCCAGAGCTCAAGGCTCAGTGGCCCTCCTGGGGTCCAGCAGACCCATCCCTGACCCCTCCCTGTCTGTGCTTGTGCCCTGGACAGGTCAGGGCTTTGACCTCTCACAGTCCCCTGAGCCCCTCTCTGGCCAGAAAGGCCATGTGGACCCTGAACACAGGCCTGGCCGGAGGGTGAGACACAGCCAGGGTCTCCAAGGGAGGAGCGCAGTGGGCATGGAGTGCCCAGGCTGGGGTTAGGAGGCCTGCACCCCCACACTGGGCCCCTCAACGACTCCAGGCTCCAAGCCCCTCTACAAGGCTTCAGGAGGGTATGCACAGCCGGAGGGACCTTCCCATGGGTCCCTCGGGGCCAGGGCACAGTGGTCTCTGTGCTGTCACCAGAGGCCCTGGCAAGCCCTGCTGGGAAGGGTTTTCCTTGAGGCATCAGATCCCCAATCAGTGTGAGCCCTGAGTTTTCACCACTCCCTGCCAGCTCCTCAAAATCGAGGACAGGTGGCATTCTTCTGCCCTATGCTCAGGCTAGGGTCAGCACCCCATGAGTGACTGGCATGGCAGGGTGAGCTGGGGCCCAAGGGGTCATCTGTGCAGAGCCTGCCTGAGGCTGTGACCAGCACAGCACGGGGGACCTGGTATCCCCAAGAGGCAGGATGAGCCCAGGCCCCCTGCAGTCCCTTCTCCTGCCCTCCCTGTGGTGCCTACCAGCACACCTGCCCCCTCACTGTCAGGGCAACCAGGTGGCCACACCCATTTTTGTAAGTGCAGGTGGGGTGTCCTTTGGGGCTTGAGGCCCACCCTCATCCCCGGTCCCTCTTTTCCTGTCCCTGGCTCGGGCACCTCCTAGGACACAGGGGTGCTGGATCATCCCTCGAGACCCTACCGCTTTCCCTGGCCCCACCCTGGGCCTCCTCACCTCTTGGGGACACCGTGAAGAGCCCCAGCTGCACCCTGCACGGGGCAGGAAAGCGAGACTCAGAGCAGGGAGCATGTGAGAGCAGGTCAAGGCCACACCAGAGCTGCTCAGACCCAGGCTTCAGCTCACTCCAGCCAGGGCTTTGAGGGCCCTCGGAGCCTCAGCAGGTCACGGGGCCCAGAGCCTCAGCCTACAGGACTTGCTCAGGACGATGGTGTGTTCGACCCCAGGTTGGCACCCGAGTGGGGGCCGCCCCACCCTCACCCCCTTAGCGTGGCCTCGGCTTCCCCATTTGCCCAAGGCAGGAGCAGCGCTGAGCCCCGGCAGTGGGGACCTGCACCCCACAGGACACTGCCGGCCAGGGCAGCGACAGCAGCCAGGATGTGGAGATGTCGGCCAAGCTGCAGACACAGGGCACCGTTCAGCCCCAGCCTGGCATGCGCCGCTGGGAAGCACATAACTGCTGGCCGCTGCGCAGTCACCCTTGACCATGGTGGACGGCATCAGAGCAGGGTCAAACGTGGCTCTTGGGGGCTCTGAGGCCCTGTCCCTCCCAGCAGTGATGGTCCCCTCCCCAGGGACCCTGACTTTGATGGCAGCCAGGGGAGCAGCTGACCTGCCCGTCTCACATAGAGGGTGTGGGGCCAGCCAGGCGTCCATGGTGTCCCCACCTCTGGGATGCCCAGGGTCCCCCAACGCCCCCCCGTGCTTTCTGGGCCACAGCCTGTCCCAACCCCTGCTCTCTGGGTGACCCCCATCCTTCCTGCCCTGCCTGCTGCCAGCCTGTGCCCCCAGGAGCCTGGTGGGCTGGGCCGCAGCACTGGTGTGATGGTTGATGGCCTGGTGGGGCCCAAGTGTCCCAGACCCACTTCTGCTCTCCAGAGCCTGAGGCAGGGTGGGAAACTGCCAGGGCCAGGGCCAGGGCCAGGGCCAGGGCCAGGGCCAGGTGTGGCTGGGTGGGCAGAGCCTGTGGCCACTGCCAGGAGCTCGGCCTGCGGCTGTGCGTCACTGTGCCCCTCCCCCGGAAGAGCCTCTTGGGGAGCAATGGCTGGAGGAGGAGCCATGTAGATGGGTACATGCACTCACATACGTGCACACGCACAAGCACACACGTGCACGTGTCCGTCTGCACACCAGTTTCGCGAACGCATGCACACATGCACACGAGTGTGTACATGGGCGCATCCGGGTATGTGAGCACACGCACACATCTGTACCTCTTTCCTCCCACACATGCCCCACCCATGACCTGCACACCTCAGGGATCCCACTGGCTTCCAGTTGCCAGAGACAGGGTGGTCAGCAGTGCGGGCCATGAGGTTGGAGGGTCCCTGCCTCTGAGGTAGGGCTCGGGACACAGGGACGGCCCCATCCTCCTGCCCTGCAGGCACCAGGTCTCACCACGCCCACTCCTCTGTCTGCTGTATACCAGTCACCAGCCCTCTGCGGCGCCTGCTGGCCACCACCAAGTCCATATGTCTCTGTGTGTCCGCATCCATCCACGTGGCCATTCATCAATCCATCAGCCCAGCCATGCATCCATGTTCCATCCATCAGTTGGCCCATCCATGTGAGAAGAGCCCAACAGGTGGGGCCCGCCGTATCCAGGGACACAGACTGGCCACCTCGCCCAGGCGGCAGCAGATACACAGGTGGTTTGTAGGACTTGTGGTGGGAGCATGAAGTTCTCTTCCAGGTTAGCCTGCTTTGCTGCAAGAAAAAGTGAGAGGAAGCAAGAGGTGTTTGCAGTTTAAGGAGAGAAGAGAATGGGGTGGGGGGTCCCTGAAAGCAAGACAGAGTGGGCAGGGTTGCTGGCCAAGCTAAGCAACCCCTTGAGGTTTGTGGCTAAATGACAGCGGCCAACAAGATTGTGGGTTTGGGTGCAGTCACATTCAGCTCCTGCAGTTCATCCACACACTCACCCACTGGCAGTCAATCTGCCCAGCCACACGCTTCCACCTGTTTCTTCTGGTCACCCCCTGCCATCCATCTATCCCTCATCATTCACCCACCTGTCCACTGTCCATCCATCTATTCATCCATCATCTATTCATCCACCTACTCACTCATATACCCACCTGCCTACCCACTCATCTATCCATCCATCCATCCATCCATCCATCGACTCACCCATCTATTCACCTACTTACTCATATACCCACCTACCTACCCACTCATCTATCCATCCATCCATCCATCCATCCATCCATCCATCCATCCATCCATTGACTCACCCATCTATTCATCTACTTACTCATATA
>RJWT010055963.1:0-10090 GCA_004365215.1 Cuniculus paca
TAGTATTTCTTTTTTTTTTTTTTTTTGTGGCACCGGGGATTGAACTCATGACCTTGCTCTTGCCAGGCCGGTGCTTAGGCTGCTGAGCTAGATGCCCAGCCCTAGTATTTCTTTTATTATGGTTTTCATTTCTTCTTTTACCTGGGATAAAATTTCTGTTCTTATTTCTCTTATAGCTTCCTGAAGTTGTTTCTTCACTTCAATTGAGCACTTCAGACATTTCATGTGTGCAATTCTCGATCTCCATGTTTTCCTTTTGTGTAATTGCACCGCTTGGGTTGGATGCCAGAGATTGCCCTCTCCCTCTTCGTCTTGGCATATTCTTGATTTCTTCCACCCCTGAGTAGTGCGGTCCCAGACACCCCAGCAGTGGCCGCAACTTCTCTGAAGCTAGGCTGTTTGTCTTTTCTAGCCAGTGTTGGCTATGTATATCTGATGTTGGGTGCCTGTGTCACTGCACTGAACTAGGCACCAAGCCACCTGGGGTTTGCATGGGATCAGACCTGGTTAGGCCGTGCGAATCTAAGCTATTTAGTGATATTGTCTGAAATGCATGTGGGAGCTGATCTCCAGCCAATCAGCTTCCATGGGTCCGCCCACAACCTGGCGCTGATGCCAGTAGTTAGCAGTCTTGGCCACAGGCAGGCACAACCTGCCCGACTCCAAGATGGATCCCAGCCGACCACTCTCTCCCGTGGGATGGGGGTGGGGTGGAATTCCAAGCCCTCTGCCAGTGCAGATCTTTGCATCTGCCACTCTCCTTCACCCCCGTGCCTCTCCTCAGAGACCTCCATGGTCAACTGCAGCTGCGACCATGACCGCAACTGCGACCTCGTGTTTCCAGGCTCAGCAGGTCTTCTGGCAGGGTGAATCTGGCTCCAGGCTGAGCCACTGCCAGCCACCACCTTCTTCTTCATTTAAATTCTTTTTATTCTCTTTGTGGGCTTCAACTCATATTTTAGATTCTTCCTTGGTTCAGGGGACCCACTTCCTTCCTTCTTGTCCTCTCCATGATGTTATGTTCCAGCATCTGAACTGTTTCTCTCAGAGAGACTGTTACTCTGCTGCTTACTGTCCTGCCATCTTTTCAGGCATCTCATAATAACCAAAGTATTGAATGCTTTAGAAACAATATTCATGACAAAAATAACATCCAACAAGTGTGAAGAGGGTGTCTGAAATTGAGGATGAAATGGTAAGTTATGAAGTATTCAGAGAGGCCATACAAAAAAAAGAGAACAGGAAAAGAGTATTCAGCAGCTACCTAAGCCTAATTGCAGTGCAAGAATAGCTAGAAGATAACACAAATGGAGTTATTAAGGTTTATAGAAATCATAACAGAAAATTTCCCAAATATGAGAAAAGAGTTCAACATACAAGTAAGTGAACTTACTAGAATATCAAACAACTATAATATAAAAAGAAGCTCACCAGGACATATCCATGTTAAATTGGCAGATATCCAACAAAAACCAAAATTTTAAATGCAGTCAGAAACCAAAAAACCCACAAAGAAAAGTAAACCCATTAGAATGAGAATAGACTTCACAAAACAAACTACAAAAGCCAAAAGACCTTGGAATGAAGTATTTTAAACCCCAAGAGAGAATGACTTCCAATCCAGATTAACATATTCAGTGAAATTTTCCTTCTAAGTAGATGGAGAAATAAGGATAGTTCATGAAAAAGACCAGCTCAAGATATAAATGACTACAAAATTAGCAACGCAGAAAATAAGAATATCCTAGGCAGAAACAGAAACAATGAAACCAGTATAACTAAAAACTCAAATGACATTAAAATACAAAGCAAGGTCAATGTATAAAAAATCAGAAAAAGTGACAGAAAAACAAAAACAAGTAAGTCACCAAGAGAGGTGGGGTACATTAATAGTAAATAATAAGCATACCTGAATATCATGTCTCAATGTTAATGACTTCAACTCTCCAATTGAAAAAACACAGATTGGTAGACTAAATCAAAAAATAGAATTGTACAGTCTGTTGGATGCAAGAAACTAACCTAATTCAAATAGATAAGCCCTGATTAAAAATCAAAGGATGGAAAACAATATTTCATGCACCAAGTCCCACAAAACTAGGAAGGGTAGCGATTTTAATCTCAGGCATAGCAAAACTTAAAGTTAAAATATATTAGAACAGCCAAGGATATAGTTCAGTGGAATAAGTGCTTGTCTGGCAAGCACAAGGTCATGAGTTCGATTCCTGGTACCATATATATATATATAGAAAGCCACTACATACATGATAAGGGTACAATCCAACAGGAAGAGATAGTGCTTAGAAGTATTTATGCACTGAATACTAGGAACTTATGCTCATGAAACATGAAGACAAATCTGCACAAAATAAAACAAATTTGCTCAACATAAAAGATCAAGTAAACAATAACACAACTGTAGTGAGGGGTCTTGACACTCTACTTTCTCAAAGAGATAGATCAACTAAATAAAAAACAAAGAAATATCAGAGCTGAACTACACCTTTGAACACAAGGACTAAATTGATATCTACAGAATATTTCACCATTCTACAACAGAATATACATTCTTTTCTGCAGTACATGGTACTTTCTCCAAAATACATCACATGCTACTCCACAAGCCCTGCTTCAATAAATATAAAAGAATTGAAAACACCCCATGTGTAGTATCAGATCACTGTGCAATGAAATTAGAAAGCAATGACAAAAGAAACCATGGAAAAATTAGAGGCACTTGGAAAATTAATAACACACTCCTAAACAACTAATTGGTCACAGAAGAAATCAGGGAAGAAAATAAAAATTTTCTGGAAGTTAAAAACAATGCCAGTACAACTCACTGGAACTTCTGAGATACTATGAAAGCAGTCCTAAGAGGAAAGTTCATTGCAAACAATTACACATTAAGAAAAGAGAGTAGGCAGACTATGTGGGACCCAGGAAGGGAAAAGTCAGATATCGACTCTCAAGAATCAACCATGTTGGGACTGGGATGAGCTGATCAATGAGCCAATTAGCCAGCCTTTCTGGTAAGCAGCACAAACCATTTGGGATCCAGGAAGAGAAAAGTCAGATAGTGACTCCCAAGAATCGATCACGCTGGGACTGGGAGGAGCTGATTGATGAGCCAACTATCGAGCCTTTCTGGTAAACTGTGCAGTCCATGCAGGGCCCAGGAAGAGAAAAGTCAGCACCTCCTGTGAGCCTACTGGTGCACAGGAATCACCAAACCTCTTCATCCCATAAACCATCAACTGGTTTGGAGGTCAGCCTGAGTTGATAGCAACTGAAGTACAAAAAGCAACTGAGGGATTGTAGTGTTTGGTTGAATTTTCAGGCCTCAGGCCAGTTTTCTGAGCATCTATAGGGAGGATAACAGTATACAATATAGCAAATATGGGAGATTTTTCCTATCTTGTTTTTGAAGTCTAATATAGTTCTCACTGTTTTGTTTTGTTATTATTAATGTTTTTCTTTACTCAATGTTCTGTTTTGATTGGTTTTATTCTGTTTTGTTTTGGTCTGATTTTGCTATATCTGATGGAATGGACAACTACTGTGACGATAACAAGATATACTATGGTAGCCATTGTTGTTTTCCTATTATCCTGCTTTGATGTTCTGTCCCAATTTTACTGCTGTGTTATGATTGGATTTATTCTGTTTTGTTTTGTTGGGTTTTATTATCTTTAAAATAAAATTTGAAAAAAGAAAAGAGAGTAAGCTTAAATACATAACCTTAAGAGAAACTTTAAGATACTTGAGAAACAGCAACAATCCAGGTCTAAACCAAAATTAAGAAGAGAAATCATAATGATTAGAGAGGAAATTAATGAAATTGAGACTAAAAATTTCAATATAATCAATGAAAAAAAAAAGAGCTAGTTCTTTGAAAGAGTAACCAAATAAATAAATCCCTAGCCAGAGTTATTAAAAGAGACAAAAAACTCACATCAATGCAAATGGAAATAAAAACAAGACACCATTAAAATTCAGAAGATAGTAACTACTATGAAAACTTATAATCCAATGGGCTGGAAAGTTTTGAAGAAATGGGAAAATTCCTAGAATCCAGTATGGGCCTCGAGAAGCAGCTATACATGCCCCTGCATGCCTGCCACCATTGAAACACTTGCTTTGCTCAGGCAACCAATGTGGGCAGGGAGAAACAGCCAGACAAATCCCAAGCACCTACAGGTCACCATTGGAAATGCTTGCTTCCTGTAGGGAGAGAGTGCAGGCCAGGAGAAACAGGCAGACATGCCCTTGCATGACTGCCACAATGGGGAGTTCCAGTGTAGTCACACAGGGTGAGAAAAGAAGCAACCCTGCCAACACATGCCCATAGTCAGCAGGAAAGATTGGGTGTAACTGCACAGGTCTGGAGAAGCCTGCCTCATGCCCCACTGCCTCCCTCAGAACCTAGGTTCAGAGAAACCCAGGTGCCTATTGCAATCCCCTACACTGCAGAGAGGTAGCCAATGCAGGAAGTGCGTTGGACCCCACAACCAACTTGTTGGGAGGAACCCAGGAAAATGTCAAGATGAAGGAGCAAAAAGCAATCTCAGATCTCCAGCTCACACAGAACAAGTCTGGGAGATATGGATATGGAAGAAAATTGAAGTCACACATCTGAAATCTCTGAGAGGATAGCAACTGAAGTAAAGAAACAACTTCATGAAACTCTAAAAGTAATCAGATCAGAAATAATATCTCAAGTAAAAGAAAAAAATCACAAACATAATGAAAGAATTGCTGAGCATATCTAAAGAGGACATAGATTTAAAAAAGAGGAGCATAGGAAAATGATGGAAACCTTGAATAAACAATATAGGAAGGATTACAATGCATGAAACAAATTCAAAGAAATATCCAGGAAATTGAAAAGTTGATTGAAAGCTGGAATAAATACTTGAAAGAGACTGAAGATAGACTTACAGACCTTGAAGACAAGATCACAGATAGTGATCATGAAAGAAAAGATCTCATAAAATAAAAAAGAACCAAGAAATAACAACTCGACAGCTGCAAGATGATGCAAAGAAAAATAATTTAAGAGTGATAAGTGTCAGTGGAAAAAAAAGTAGTCAACAGAAATTACATAAAAAGACTATTTACTGAAGTAATAGCAGAAAACTTCCCAAACATGGGAAAAGGATCTGGCATAGAATTGTGAGGCATATAGAACTCCAACTAGCCAACTTCAGGGAAGATGGTGGAACAGTATGCAGCAGTGTATGCAGTCTCTCTGAGAGACACAGTCCAGATGCTGGAATACAGCATCATGGGGTGGACGAGAAGGAAGGAAGTGGGTCCTCTGTACCCAGGAAGAATCTAAAATGTGAATTGAAGCCCACAGAGAGATTTAAAAAAAAACTTGAAGAAGAAGGTGGTAGCTGGCCACGCCTTAGCCTGGAGCCAGACTTACCCGGTGAGAGGAGCTGCTGGAACTGGGGGACACACAGTCACAGTAACGGAGGCTGCTGGTGACCCCAGAGGTCTCTTCAAAGAGACACAGCAGTGGAAGAGAGTGGCAGATGTGGAGGATAGCAATGGCTGACAGAAAGTGCAGAGGACTTATTCATCCTGCAGGAGAAAGTGATTGGCCAGGAGCCATTTTGAAGTTGGGCAGGTTAAGTCTGGAACCAAAACTGCTACCATCTTCCTCCAGCATCTCCTAGATGGGTGCAGACTCCTGGAAAATTCTTGGACTGAGTCCCACCCCCACATGCATTCCAGAGGCCATTGCCTATGTTCCCAGCCAGCTCAGGTTCAAAGGCCCTGGCTGAATCCACCACATGCACATTCCAAGGGCTATTGTGGGCTGGTACTCAGCTCAGTCCAGAAGGATGGGTGGCCTGCCACAGCACACACTCCACCAGCTATAGGGGAGCCAGCCCAGGCTGAGGAGAACCAATAGAATTGACCAACTCACCCAAGCACCACCATCAGATATCTTTGGCCAGGACTGGCTAGAAAAACCAGTCCTGCCTCAGAGAAATTGTAGCCAGTGCAGGAAGTGCCTGGGACCCCACTACCCATGTGTCTAGAAGAACCCAGGAATATGTCAAGATGAAGAAGAAAAAGGCAGTCTCGGGTGTCCAACACAAGCAGCGCAAGTCCAGGAGAGGTAAACATGGAAGAGATGAGGAGTCGCACACCTGAAATGCCTGAAGTGATGTCAACTGAAGTAAAGAAACAACTTCATGAGGCTATAAAAGAAACTAGAAGAGAAATACTATCTCAGGTAAAAGAAGAAATGAAAAACATACTAAAAGAATTACTAAGCATCTGCAAAGAAGACACATAAAAAAATAGAGGACAGTAGGAAAATGAGGGAAACCATGAATGAATAATATATGAGAGATTTAGAATACATGAAATAGATTCAAAGAGATATCCAGGAAATTAAAAACTCCATTCAAAGCTGGCAAAACCATTTGAAAGAAACTGAAGATAGACTTTCAAACCTTGAAGGCAGGTTTGCAGCTTGTGAATGCAAAAGGGAAAGATCTCTTAAAAATAACAAGGAATCAGGAAGTAACAATTCAATGGCTGCAAGACTACTCAAAGAAACATAACTTAAGAATTAAACATGTAAGTGAAGAAGCAGGGGTCAAGACAAATAACATCAGGACTCTATTTACAGAAATAATTTCAGAGAACTTCCCAAGCATGGGAAAAGGAAGTGACATTCAAATAAGTGAAGCATATAGAACTCCAGCTAGCCATAACCAAAACAAATCTACACACAGACATATAATAATCAAGATCCCAGAAATTCGACTCAAGAACAGAATATTAAAAGCAGTTAGAGAAAAGAAAAAGATCACCTATAAAGGAAAACCCATCAGAGTCATGGCAGACTTCTCAACACAAGCCACCAAGTCAAAAAGAGGCTGGCATGAAGTATTGCTAGTCCTGAAAGAAAACAAATTCCAAGCAAGAGTGATGTATCCTGCAAAACTCTTTGAAAATTGATGGAGAAATAAGATACTTCCAAGAAAAAGAACAACTCAAGGAATCCATGACCACCAAACCAACCCTACAAAGAATACTATAGGACACTATATATAGAGAGAAAAATAACCATGATCTCAGGAACAGGGGCAGAGGGAGTCCATCAAGTCAGGGCAGAAAATTGAATGGAAGGAAAAATAGGGAGCTGATGGCAGGAAAATAAAATAGCAGAGACAACACAGTGCAAGACGGCCATAACCATTAATGTAAATGGCCTCAATTTGCCAATAGTAAGAAACACATGCAAAGTAGATCAGGACACAGGATCCATCAATATGCTTTTTTTAAATTTTATTTTAAACAAAATAGAAAAACAAAACCAAGCAAAACAAAGAGAGGAAAACAAAGCAGAATAGAGTCAAACACAATATAGTATTTCAAAACAAAACACTGCAAGCAATACAGGTCATACAAACATAACAACAGGAAATAAACAATGGTTACCCTAGTGTCTCTTGCCTTCTTCAAAATGGTTGTTCATACATTTACAGACAATAAACTCAAAGAAAAAAATAATTTAAAGCCAGATGAAACAAAAGAGTGAATGCATTACAAGCTTTCAAGTCAGACAACAAAAAACGAACAATGGCTAGCGTAATTTTCCCTGTTTTTTTCAAAAGAGCAGTTCCTCTCTTCTCTCATATTGCAATCAAACAGTAGAAAAGAGACTTAAACCAATCAAATCAAAGAACAAAAGCACCATTGGACTTTAGGAAATTTCCCGCACATTTATCAGAGGTTTTGTATCTTATTGAGTCTTTCAGTTTCTTACAATAGGGAGATGATGCGGTGCTTAGACATGTGAGTTTGGTTTATTTCACTTATGAGTATGGTCTCAAGTCACATCCATTTAAATAAAAGCCTCAATGTGATCCTTTTTTATAGTTGAATAGTACTCCATTGTATAAAAGTACCACATCTTCTTTAAAAATTCCTCGATCGATGGACATTTGTGTTGTTTCCAAGATTTGGCTATTACAAATTGTGCTGCTATAAACATGGGTGTACATATATCTCTGTGGTATGATGATTTCACTTCTTCTGGGAATATGCCCAGAAGCAGAATAGCTGGGTCAAATGGGACTTCCAGTCCTAGCTTTTTGAGGAACCCCCAGACTGATTTCCACATTGGCTGCACCAGTTTACACTCCCATCAACACTGGAGAAGGGTTCCTTTTTCCCCACAGCCTCTCCAAAATTTCTTGTTGGTGGTTTTCTTGATCCTGGCCATTCTTTCTGGAGTGAGATGAAATCTCAGAGTTGTTTTAATTTGCATTTCTCTAAAGACCAATGACGCTGAACATTTTTTCATGTATTTATTTGCCATTCATATTTCTTCACCTGAGAACTGTGTGTTCATCTCAGATGCCCATTATTGGATCGGGTCTTTGAATTTCGAGGGCCTGATATTTTTTAATTCTTTACATGTTCTAGATAGAAGACTTTGTCTGAAGGGCAGTTGACTAAAATTTTTTCCCAATTTGTGGGTTTTCTTTTCACTCTACTGGAGAATTCTTTTGACATGCAAAAACTTTTTAACAAGAGAAGATCCCAATTTTTGATTCTGGGAAGTGTTTCCCGTGCAGTTTGACTTTTGTTCATGAATTCTCCACCTACCCCCATGATTTCAAGATTTCTGCCTAATTTGTTTTCCAGCAGATTTAATGTTTGTGTTTTAATATATAGATCTTTGATCCATTTTGACTTTAGTTTAGTGCATGGTGATAGACTTGGGTATAATGTTAGTTTTCAGCATATGGAAAGCCAGTTTTTTCAGCACCATTTATCAAAGAGGATATCTTTCATCCAGTGAACGTGTTTGGCCCCTGTGTCAAAGATAAGGTAGCTGAGTGTGTTTGTACTTGAGGTTGTATCTTCTAATCTATTCCATTGATTGTCAGGTCTGTTTTGATTCCAGTACCATGCTGATTTCATTACAGTTACTTTGTAGTATTATTTCTAATCTGGGATTGTGATGGCTCCTGTCCTGCCCTTGCTGCCCAGAAGTGCCTTTGCTATTCTAGATCTTGGCTGGTTCCAGATGAATGCTAAGAATATTCCTTCTATATCTGTGAGATATGCTAATGATATTTGGATGGGATTTGTATTAAATCTGTATAATAATTTTGGGAGAATGGCCATTTTTTCGATGTTAGTTCTTCCTATCCATTAGCTTGCAATGTCTTCCCATTTTCTGAGATCCTCTTCGATTTCTTTTTTCAGAGTACTGTAATTTTCATTGAATAGATCTTTTGCTTCCTTTGTTAGGTTGATTCATAAGTACTTCTTTTATTTGGGTGCTATTGGGAAGGGTGTGGTTTCTCTTATTTCTCTCTCAGTGAGTTTGTTGTTTTTGCACAGAAATGCCATTAATTTCTGAGTATTGACTTTATTTCCAGCTACATTACTGAATTGGGTTATGACATCCAGAAATCTTTCTATCTAGTTTTGTGGGTCTTCTATGTAGAGTATCATGTCATCTTTAGATAGTGCTACCTTAACTTGTTACTTTCCTAGTCTCATTCCTTTTATTTATCTTGTCTACATGTTCTGTCTCTTGTCTACATGTTCTGTCTAATATTTCCAGCAATATACTGAATTGGAGTGGTGATAATAGACATCCTTGTCTTGTTCCCAATTTTAGAGTGAAAGATTTCAGTTTTTGACCATTTAAAGTGATACTCACTGTTAGTTTTTCATAGATGGCTTTTATCAGAATGAGTTAAAGGCCATCTATTCCGATTTTCTGTAGGGTTGTTATCATGAAAGAGTGTTGGACTTTATCAAAAGCTTTTTCTGCATCTATTGAAATGACCATGTGGATCTTATCTTTGGCTCTATTGATATGGTGTATTACATTTATTGATTTGCGTATGTCAAACCATCCTTGCATTCCTGGGATGAATCCCACTTGCTCATGGTGCATAATCTTTGTGATGAGTTGCTGCATTCTGTTTGCTAGTATTTTATTAAGGATTTTTGTATCAATGTTCATTAGCGATATTGGCCAGTAGTTCTCTTTTTTGGTTGGATCGTTCTCTGGCTTTGGTATTAGAGTAATACTTGC
>RJWT010055964.1:0-10090 GCA_004365215.1 Cuniculus paca
GTCGTCCTCGGGGACCATCACACCGCACAGGCTCACTTTGCCGGATGCACTGCTGGCTCCAAGCAGCCTCATCCTGAGACCCCAGGCCCTGTGCGCCTCCACAGCCTTCCCTCGGTCCTTAGGCAGCCAGGCTCACTGTCTGCTTCCTCCTTGGGTCAGGTACCTGAGGATTAAACAATCCCATCCTTCAGCAAAATTTATAATGCGTGTTTCACACATCGTGCAGCAGGAGAGGCAGCAGCAACAATCACAAGGTCCAAATCACCATGTAGGACCAGCAGGCCTCACTGAGATGGCCTGGCTGCCCGTCCCTGCCCAGGATCTCGCCTCTCCAGGGCTCTCTCCTCTGTAGGGTGGAGCCTGGCTCCACGCCTGCACTCAGTGGAGAGATGGGTGTGGGGAGCTCAGCGTGCATCAGGATCATGGTCTTGATGGCAAGCTGCATCAGCTACATTTCTCTAGTTGCTGGGACAAAATACTCAATGTCCAAAATGAAGGAAGGAAAGGTTTATTTAGCTCACAGTTTGTAGAGGTTTCAGTCCATAATCAGCTGGCTCCAAGGCAAGGTTGGTGTGGCACGGTGACAACACTTCAAGTGGTAGAAGACCGCAAAGCAACATGACCAATGGGGGGAAGAGCAAGCCTCTTCTCCTCCCTTATATTGTACTCAGGCCTCTCCCAGCCCCCAGGGTGGCTGTAGCCCTCAGGAAGTCTCCCTGCTCTCCTCCTGCACAGGATGAGGATGTTTACAAAGAAATGACCCTGGCCCCCTGCTGAGTCTCTTAGTTAAGACTTTTAAACTTTTCAAGTTGACACAATGTATCAACCATAACACAAGCGGTCACCTCCTTGGTTGGGATTCATGAAGAAACGTGGTGTGACATTCACTGTGTTATATCAGCCTGACTGGAGTACGAACAGCCTGGAAGTTAGTAAAACACTGCTCTGGGTGTGTCTGTGGATGACAGAGGTCAGCAAACTGAGGGGAGACCCACCCTGAAGGTGGGTGGCTCCGGTAAATAGGCTTGTAGCCTGGGTGGAATAAAAAGGGAAAGAAGCAGGCAGCAAGCCTGTTTTGAAGCACTCCCAGTTTTCCTAATGGGTGTATCCTCTGCTCTTTAGGGCCTCTGGCAGGTCCACAAGAGAAATCACAGCAGAGACCCTCACAGATTTGGAGTGGGCTCTGGCATCTTCTGCAGGTAGCTACATTTCCTTGAGGAACAGCTCCTGGTCTGCTAGTGAACTTTAGTGGAAACTGAACGCTTGACCATGGGACACAAGATTACCATGTGACTAAACTGAGCTGCCTGTCATGAGCTGGGTGCTCTGTGACCCAACAGGTCATAAACAACAGCCCATCTAAATGAAGGTGGTTTACATGTTGAGCAGATCAGGAAGGTAGGAGTAAGTTACAAGAAGAAGTTGTGTAAATGGCATGGTTCCTTCAGTTACATTGCCTTCTGTCTCCCAGCATGCACCTCTGCTCTTATGGGTGTATTATATGGTCAGCTGACAGAGGAAGCAATGACTAGGATCTGGTTTACAGATGTTTCTGCATGTTATGCAGGGTTGTCTTGGTTACTTTTCTCTCGTTGTTGAGATAAAATACCCTGATGCCCAAAGTGAAGGAAGGAGAAGTTTATTTCTTACAGTTTTGGGGGTTTCATTCCATACTTAGTTGGTTCCAAGGCAGGATGGCGTGGCTGAGGGGCAATCGTTCATGGCAGCTGCAAGCGGCAAGAGTGAACCTCGCAAAAGAAGGAAAAGCCTGCCTCCTTCCAGCCCTAGGTAGGTGCAGAACTCAGACTGCCAATCCCAGCACTGGACAATGACTCAATCCCAAACCCTAGGTTCAGCCACTTTCATGACTACATGAGGCTTGAGGGGGGCCACCTAGATACAAACCCTTGGCCCCCCAAAGACTCATGTACATCCCTTATACAAAAGGCATTTAGTCCATCTCCAAGAGTTGCCAAAGTCCTAACAGTTTCAGCATTGCTGAAGAGTCCAAGTCCCAAGTCTCCTCCAAGAGCTGAGGAAACTCTTAGCTGCAAGTCCTGTACAAATGAAAACAAAGTTAAACACTTCCAACATGCAAAGGCACAAGTTAGACATTACCATTCCAAAAGTTACAAACAGGGGAATACAAAGCATTGGAACCAAAGTAAGTCCAAAATCCATCAGGGTAAATGTTAAATCCTATAGCTGCTTGTCCAGCATCTGAAGCAATCTGTGGCAAATTGTGAGCTCCAAAGGGCTTGTGTGGTTCCACCCCTACAGCACTTTTAGGGGTTTTAGTTTCCACAGCTTCTCTCTTAGACCCACTCTGGTCAGCCTTTGCAGCTTTCCTTAGATGATCCACACTTCTGGCTTTTTCAAACTTTTGGGTTTTCTGCTGTACAGCTTCACACACTGTGCTCTCAGGGGCACACTGCTTGGCTTCCCAGGCCCTCTGAAATCAGGGTGGAAGCCTTTTTAACCTCAGAATGCATGCATTCTCCATATGCCTAAAACCAGAGCCACATGGGTGCTGCCAAGGTCTGTTGCCAGCTGGAGCAGTAGCCAGGCTTTTCTCTTTCCAGGTCAAGTGCCTGGATTTCTGGGCACTTTGAACCTGATTGCAAGGAACAGATTCTCTATGTCGCTGCCATTTTGGAACCTGGTGTGGCCTCTGCCACCATTCTGGAATGTGGTGCTCTACAGCTTTCTCCCCCAGGAAAAGTCTTTCACTTTTGTAGCTTTGAGGTTGCAAAGGGTGGAGACCTGCTGCTTCCTGGGATGTCCCCAGGCCATCTTTTTTGTTTCTCTGTTCCTTCTCAGCAATTGAGGTTTCAGCTCTATCTTTACAGTCCACAGCTTTCTGACCAAACTCACAACATTTTAAATCCCCAGTAATAGCCATGCCACCATCTCAACATTCAATTGCCTTGAAATTTCTTTTGCCAGATTAATCAGGCTACTACCCTTAATCTCAGTCTCAGGCAAAGTCTCTGGACATGAGAAAAATGGAGACAAACTTTCTGCCAAGCCAGAGCACACATCATGTGGAGTCCAACAACCAATGCAGTCCTTCTTCCCAGCAGAAACCTCCTGAGCCTAGTCTTTCCCAGCAGAGTCTCTATCAGCCTTCTGGTCTCCTGAGCTCTGACCCGAATCTCCAAGGCAGAACAGCCTAAGCTGGTCCAGTTCTACTCTTTGAGGCAACATCTCCAAAACTTTCCATACTCTTCCCACAAGCCATTCCCAAAGACTCTTGAATCACATGATCAGGTATGGTCACAACAACAAGCCCAGTCCTCTGGTACCAAATTCTGTCTTGGTTACTTTTCTCTTGTTGTTGAGACAAAATACCTGACGTCCAAAGTGAAGGAAGGAGAGGTTTATTTCTTACAGTTTTGGGGGTTTCAGTCCATATTTAGTTGGTTCCAAGGCAGGGTGGCATGGCTGAGGGGGCAGCCGTTCATGGCAGTTGCAAGCAGCAAGAGCAAACCTGGAAAAAGAGGGAAAAACCCTCCTCTTTCCACCCCTGGGCGGGTACAGAACTCACACTGCCAATCCCAGCACTAGACAATGAATCAATGCCAAACACTAGATTCAGCTGCTTCCATGACTACAGTAGGCTTGGGGGGGGCATCTAGATACAAACCATAACAAGGGTCAAACAGAAAGTGGACAGTTGCAGTGTTACAGCCCCTGTCAAGGACACCCTTGGACAGCGGACAAGAGAAATCTTCACAGTGGGCAGAACCTTGGGCAATACACCTGGTCATACATTCTGCTTGGAAGAAAAGTGACCAGATGTGCAACTGCATGCTGATTCATGGGCTGTAACTTGCCATCTTCTCAATCTTGAGGGCTTGGGGAAGGAACATGGCTGGAAAATGCATAGCAAGTGTATTGGGGAAGAGGTACCTGGAACCCACAGTGCCTCACCAGCTCCTGCTTCCATCTCAAGGGCTCTGTAATGGGCTTCTTGCTCCAATGGCTTCAAGGGGTCCAGACCTCGTGCCCCATAGTCTTCATACCACCAGAACCTGCGCTTCTGTTGCAGGAAAATCGAGTCAACAGTAGCCAGGAGCTCAGGAGAAGAAAGGAAATCTTACTAATGCCTGCAGTCCCTGGATATTCTCCCATGTCAGAGGCCCTGATTACAGAGAGTTTGTCTTTTTTATAGGGTGGCAAGTGGGAGTTATGAACACTAAGACAAGCATAGCTGAAGGCCATAGTACAATGGATCTGTTGTCATGAGCACAGTTGTGTGTAGCAACATTGTTTTTAGCACATTCACAGAGGTTTTAATTGGATGACAGCTCATATGATTTAGCTGAGTTCAGTGGCAGAGAACAGAATGGCTGCAGTTAGGTTAGGAATTCTGCTTTACTTTAAGTAAGGTCTAAGAAACATAAAGACCCAAAATCCATAGTACGCCAAAATCTAAAAATGGGTGAGTATCAGCACAACATCACAAGAAGAAATTTCTACATTATGAATCTTTCCTTCATGCATGAAATTCATAAGAATATTTCAAAGTTTCCTTTCACACAGATACAACTTCATGTTAAGTATGTTGGTCTCATATTTTGGTTTTTGTAGGTAGATTAAATAAAAATGGGACAAATGTTTATAATAGATTGTTCACATATGCTTGACTCTTTTCAACTTGTTTTCATCCAGGTATGTAAAAAAGGGGCCAAGGGATCCAGTATGGCAGAATAGAGGAGGAGGAGCCACATTGGAGCTATTCAGAGAAAATCAACTAAAAACATAGCTAATTGGAATAAAGGAGGAAACATGCATCCTGACTCCAAAATCAATTTGAAATAAGAGGCATGTAGATCAAACAAAACATAGACATAGGGCTTTATAAATGGTGAACCAGACCACAGAGGGTGGCACTGCAGCCTGTGTGCCAAGCAAGAATCACCATGTTGGGAAGTCTCCAAGATGCCGATGGACTACAAAAGTGCATGTAATTTAAGCCACACAGGATAGATTTGGGATATAAGGCTCCTTGCCTCTTTTGCCTTCTACACAGAAGATGCTGCAACCAGGCAGCAAATTTTGCGGCACACATAGAGGTGAGTGACCAGGAAACTGCTCCCTTCCTGATGAACCAACAACTTGTTTTTTCTTTTCCTCCTAGAGGCTAACTGGAAACCCTAGCAAGAACAAGGTTAGGGGCCACAGTAGAGATGGTGCACCACCCTTCCTGCCCTGTGACCCATGGCCAATGAGAGGGATGCAGATGTGTGGGATCTGAGCAGGCTTGGGAGGTAGTCATTCAACCCACTGGAGAGGAGATTGAAGGGAGACAGAACAGCCTTGGGCTGTCTCTGTGGCAATAGCAGGACACTCCCCACCTTGTGACAAGCAACTGTCCAGTGGGAGTGGAACAGAGGAGGCTGTGCAAGAAGTGGGAGGAGCCAACCGTACCTGGGACTGGGAGCAGCCCTGGGCTGGCCCTGCCTAAGGGTGCCCCAGAGCTGTGAGAGCAATGCAGAGTGAAACAGGGCAAGGAGTGGGTCAGCATAGAGGGACATACAGAAAGTTGCTGGTTGAAGATTCTGACCCTAGCACCCACACCCAGGGGCCAGGATCAGCCCTGTACCTGGCACTACGTACTGCAGACTTGGGTGGGATTACCCAGCAGTTTTGGGTTCTGACTTTGACACTACCACACGACTATGGACACCAGAGGAGTTTTATTAGTTTTGCCTTTCTTTCTTATTTCATTTTCTTTCTTTTTTTTCTTTTTTTTTTCCTTTTAAAAGATTGTTTAGGTGTTAAGCTTTATTTTTGTTCCATTCTATTCATCTTCTTTCTCTCTTTCCTCAACTATCTCTCTTGATTTTATGACATTTTCATGTCAGTGAACATTGTCTCTAAAGTCTTTCTGGCATGCTTTGCAATCTTTTGCTTTCTCCTTCATTCTTTCTCTTCTGCCTTCTTCAGTTCCCCAAAGCTTGCACGATCATCCTTTTTCTTCCAGCCTTGGTTACACATATTTATCTTCATTTATCTCTCTGTTTTGTCCCCCCTCTCTCTTAACATTCCCCACCACAGGGTAATATCATTCTACTAAGGAGAAACTCTTTGGATACAAGTCTCTGTTTTACGTTGGATTTTTATTATATAGCTGTAGATCTTGCCCCTTTGATTAAGAGTACCAAATACATACTTATCACAATTTGTCAGTTTTTAGGCTGTGCTTGATGCTATTGTTATTGCTAATTGTACTACTTTAGCCAGTTGTAACCAGTTTTTTCCCTTGTAGGATAACACCATGATTGTCTGGGGTTATAACCGTCACTGTAGTCCAATACTAAGGGACCAGGTGCTGAGCCAAATACATAGTAACATTTTATTCTTAATAAATTGGTAAGGTAGGATCTTGGGATAGACCCAAAGACCAAGAAATCTCTACACATAGAAGACATCTCCAAGGAACAGACATTGCCTAGGGAAGCCTAAATACCAGTGATAAAGTTATGTACCACAAGAAATTTGCAAGCATCAGCACAGAAAACCAAATAAAATACAAAAGTAGGAAGTGACAAGATGCAGAAGCAGCCCACCCAGGACAAGTTGCAGGGAATCTAGGTAGAGGAAATTGGAATCCAACCAATTTTCTGAAATGAAAACAGCAAAAGTAAAAAATCAAATTAATGAGGCTATGGAGAAAATAATCTCTCAGGTTAAAAAAATGATAATCAAAATGAAAGACTTGCTTAATGAATCTAGATTAGACACAGATAAAATAAAAAACTGAAGAGCTTAGAAAAATGATGTAAACCATGACTTCCCAACATAGAAAAGGAATGGAACCCATGAAACAGATGTCCAGGAGGTTAAAAACTCCATTGAAAGTATGTGCAACTGACTGAATGAGGAAGAGGACAGAACATCCGATCTAGAAGATAACCTTGCAGTTAGCAAATATGAAGAGAAAGGTATCTTAAAAGTAGAAAGGGACCACGGAAAATCAACCCAATAGCTTCAAGGTGATGCAAAGAGGAACAAAATAAGATTGATGGGCACCAGTGAGAAAGTTTAAGACAGCATAAATGACATGAAAAACTTGTTCATAGAAGTAAAGACATAAAACTTCCCAAACATGACAAAGAATTTCACATACATATAAGTGAGGCATATGGAACTTCAGATAGCCATGATTTAAAAGTCTACACCAAGGCACATAACAATCAAGGCTCCCAAAATTCAGCACAAGAAGGAGACAAAAGAAACAAATCACCTATAAAGGAAAACCCATCAGCCTCACAACAGACTTCTCAACACAAACCCTGTAGTCAAGGAGACCTTGGAATGAAGTATTTCAGGTCCTGGAAGCAAACAACTTTCAGCCCAGATTGAGGTACCTTGAAAACTGTCTTTCAAACTCAATGGAGAAATATGATTCTTCCATGACAGAGAACAGCTGAAGAAATTCACCACCAAATGAGCTCTACAAAATGTTCTAAAAGATATTTTAGAAAGAGATAACAAAGACCCCAATTCCAAGAACACCAATAGAAAGAAGTCACTAAGCAGGGCAAGCAATTAAACAGAGGGAGAAAGACAGGGACCCAACAGCAAGAAAATAATATGGCAAGGATAAGCCAATACATATTAGTTATAACCATCAATGTACATGGCCTATTCACCAATCAAAAGAAACAGCCTGGCAGAATGGATCAAGAAACAAGATCCAACAATAGGATGCATACAGGAAACACATTTAATTAAAAAAATTGATAGACTGCATGTCAAATGATGGAAAACAATACTCTATGTGACAGGAACTCAGGAAAAAAAGGGGGGGTAACTATTCTATTTGCAGACAAAGTGAACTTCAAGCCAAAAACTGATCAAAAGAGATAAAGTCTAGTACATACTTATTAAAGGGAAACTCCAAAAAGAAGAGATAACAATCATAAATGTGTATGCACCAAATATAGGTGCACTCAGGTATATAAAACAAATATTAATGGACACAAAAAATCAAATAAGCACTAATGCAGTTATAATAGGGGACCTTAATGTCCCATTGTCACAAAGAGATAGATCAACTAGACAAAAAAAATCAATGAAGAAATATCAGAACTGAACCAAACCTGTGAACAAATGGACTTAGTAGATGTCTACAGGGTGTGGCACCCCACAACATCAAAATAAACGTTCCTCTCAGCTGCTCACGGGATGTTCTCCAAAATAGGCCACACACTAGCCTATAGAACATGCTTAAGTAAATGCAAAGGAACTGATTATCCCAAGCATATTTTCTCATAATAGTGCAATAAAATTGGAAATCAATGGCAGTAGAAATCACAGAAACTCCCTAAATACATGGAAATTAAATAACACCCACCTGAACAACCAAAGCATCCCAGATAAAATTAAAGAAGAAATTAAACAGATTCTACAATTAAATGATCATGCTGATAGAATATACTGGGACTTATGGGATGCAGTGAAAGCAGTCCTATGAGGGAAGTTTATAGCAATGAATTCCCATGTCAGAAAAACAGAGTGAGCTCAAATAAACATCCTAATGTTGAAGCTCAAGCTTCTAGAAAAAGAACAAATCAAGCCCAAAGCTCACACAAGGGAAGAAATTATAAAGATCAGAGCAGCACTTCATGCAATTGAGACTAAGAAAACAACATGAACAACCAATGAATTAAAGAGTTGATTCTTCAAAAAATTAATAAAAATAAAAAAATTGATAAAAACCTTAGGCAACCTTATCAAAAAAAAAAAAAGAAAAAGAAAAGACTCAAATTCATGCAATTAAGAATGAGAATGGTGAAATCACAACGAATCCTGCAGAAATCCAGAAGATCATCATTACCTACTTTGACAACCTTTATTCTAGAAAGATAGAAAATACGGAAGAAATGAAGAGATTCCTAGATACATATAAATTACTAAAGTTGAATCAAGAATACATAAAAATTCTAAATAACCCAGTATCAGTCAAGGAAATTGAAAATGTAATTAAAGAGGAGCTAACGATGGCGGAACAATAAGCAGCAGAGTAAACAGTCTCTCTGGGAGAAACGGTTCAGATGCTGGAATATAACATCATGGAGAGGACAAGAAGGAAGGAACTGGGTCCCCTGAACCAAGGAAGAATCTAAAATATGACTCGAAGCCCACAAAGAGAATAAAAAGAATTTAAACAAAGAAGAGGGTGGTGGCTGGCAGCGCCTCAGCCTGGAGCTGGATTCACCCCACCAGAAGACCTGCTGAGCCTGGAGACGTGCGCAGTCGTGGTTGCGGTCATGGTCGCAGCTGCAGTTGACCCCAGAGGTCTCCGCGGAGAGGTGTGGGAGTGGAGGAGAGCTGCAGGCATGGAGATCTGTGCTGGCAGTTGGTGAGTGTTTGGAGTTCCACCCCACCCCCACCCCACAGGAGAGAGTGGTCGGCAGGGCTCCATCTTGGAGTCTGGCCAATTGCACCCTCTTGGGGCCAAGACTGCTAACTACTGGCGTCAGCACCAGGTTGTGGGTGGACCCGCAGAAGTTGCCTGAAGGAAGCCAGAAAAAACAAAACAAAACAGTCATTTGGGAGCTCCAGGTTGTGGGCAGGCCCGCAGAGGCTGATTGGTTGGAGATCGGCTCCCACGTGCGTTTCAGACAATATCACTAAACAGCTTAGATTCCTAGGGCCTGACCAGCTCTGCTCCCATGCAAGCCCCAGGTGGCTTGGTCCCCAGTTCAGTGCAGAGACACAGGCACCCAACATTGGATGTACATAGCCAGCACTGGCTAGAAAAGACAAACAACCAAGCTTCGGAGAAGTTGTGGCCAGTGCTGGGGTGCCTGGGACCACACTACTCAGGGGTAGAAGAAATCAAGAATATGCCAAGACGAAGAGGGAGAGGGCAATCTTTGGCATCCAACCCAAGTGGTGCAATTCCACAAAAGGAAAACATGGAGATCGAGAATTGCACACCTGAAATGTCTGAAGTGCTCTCAATTGAAGTGAAGAAACAACTTCAGGAAGCTATAAGAGAAATTAGAACAGAAATTCTATCCCAGGTAAAACAAGAAATGAAAACCATAATAAAAGAAATACTAAGCATCTCTAA
>RJWT010055965.1:0-10095 GCA_004365215.1 Cuniculus paca
TAGGGAGTGATGGAGTTAATCTGCTTTAAGACAGTGTCCAATGTGTCTTGGGTGCTCATCCAATCTTGGTCAAGTGTTTGATTGGTTATTCTATTCTCTTTGGGCAACCATCCATAGTTTAAGGCAAAACCACAGCTAGCAGAAGTGGGGAATCAAGGACTTGGGTAAGCAGCCTGAAAAGACACAAAAATCAAGGCAAATAGGTATGGAGCAGTCCTGTGAATGAAGTCCCCAGGCTTCAGTCAACAGTGGACTGGTCAGCATCCAGAGCGACCTTAGCATGGCTTTGAGTATATTGTCTCTTTAAAGTGAGCCTTGGAGGAGCTGTCACGATAGTTTCCAGCAGATTTAAGACTGAACTTCTAAAGCTTATAGAGGTAGTTAATATGTACCTCGGTCATACATGTGTGTAGGAATGTCTACAAATACAGTTGGTCATTTAACTGGTTACAACTGTTCCTGTAGAACTATGTTTCCTTTCTGTGTAGTGTAGCTATTTATCTTTAAATCGAGTGAGTCCACTGTAATGTATTAAGTCAGGGCCAGTGACACAGACACTCAGGTCTGAGCTGGCTGCAGGGGTACAAGTGCTACCACTATGGCTTGAGCTTGCAGAAAAAATGGTGGGGGCAGGTCTGGCTCTGACATTTCAGGAATACCAGGTAAGTTTTTTCCTGGCTGGGGTTGATGTTTCAGTCAATTGGATTCCTGGAGGGGCTTAGGTCTCTAGACCAAATTGTTTTTCACTGTTGGTGGCAGGTTTCCAAACAGCAGCAGGAAGCACTTTGTTGTGAAGATCATCCCTACAGGAGAGTTTTGGTCAGAATAGTTTTGTCCATGGTGACCACAGCATATCTACCCTGTCAGACTTCATTCCTAATATAGCTATTTCCATCCATAAACAAGGTATACTCAGCATCTGTCAGGGGGTCTTTTTTTTAGAGCAGTCCATCCCAATACAGCATATGACACCTGGACAGTTAGGTCTCAGCCTATGATGAGCTTGGCAGGTTTCTTGATCAGAAGGACAGTAGCTGTTAGACTGTGGAGGCAAAGTGGGGAGGTAACCCTTAGTAACCAAATCAAAATATTTGCACAGGTAGGCCACTGGGCACTTCCAGAGGCTGACAGTCTGAGTAAACATTGTTGTTTTTGTGAACTCAAGGATGCAGATTTCATAGAAGCTGGCATCTCCAAGAAATTTATAGAGTTTTTTTCTTGCAATTAGTTTCTTCCAGATATTGCAGCAGAGCTTCCAGATACTGCAGCAGGTGCCTTTCCAACAGGCAGCTTGTAAGTGTCATTAATCAGAAGGGCTTTTTAAAGAGGGAACTAGTTTTTGAACCTCTAGGAGGGTGGATTCAGGTCAGTTGAGAAGAGGGACTGGCTAACAGGAGTCAATCAAAAGCAGAAGAAAGCATTTTCTAGGTTCAGGAAGGTGTACCAGCAGGCAGTGGATGGCAGAAGACTGAGGAAACATATGAGAAAGGCAGTGACTGTGGCATTGGCATCTCAGAGATCTTGAACTGGCTTTGCCAGTAGGAGAGGTGTATTTTAGAAGTTTGACAGTCTATACTGTTTGCTTGGTGTGGGGGTCTACAATGGAGCTGGAGAGGACAGAGAAACCTCAGAGAAAAGTGACTGGTGGCTTGGCCAGATATGTTATTAACACCTTCCTAAAAATAATTGGAGAGTGTTTAACCCTATGTGGCAATTGAGTCCAAGTGAACTGGCTTTTTATCCTAGAATCTTCCCAGTTTAAGGGGTTTATGGGAGCAACTCACAAGCAGAGGAAGACATCTTCTAAATCTAGAACAGTCCAAAAAGGGTGCATGGGTCAGGAGCCACAGAGTGCAAGATGATGGTTGCATTGTTGATGGCATGGAGATCTTGCTTAAGGTGATTAACAATCTATCAGGCTGATATGTGACTGGATACCTGTTTGTGTTTTCTGTGACCTATGACAGCAACAGGGGTCATTTTGAGGCAGCATGGTTGATGACTAGGATCAGAGGTGAGTTTGTAGTTTATAACTCTGGGAGGAGAGTTTTCAGAACTTCAGGATTGCAGTTATATGTCTCAGGCTGATGCAGGCATTGTCTTCCTCTTGGGGAAAAGTCAAAGTTGAATATGCAGGGTTAGATGAGAAGGAGGCTGACTGACTTGGTGCAAAGGAGATGTTCTCCCAGGCTGTAACTTTGTACTTGCAAGGGTTGAGAGGCAAGGGTCCCAGTTGCCCTGGTGATGGTAACTTTTTGATAGAGGGAACTTTTGAGGGTGGAGAGCTCTGTTCCATCATCTACCAGGAAAGTCACAGGTTTGCCCCCAACTTTTGCAATGACTGTGGGCTCTCAGGGACCCAATTTGATAGAGCTTGGTCTATCCTATCTATTCAGGTCTGACAGGGTTCAACTCATTTGTTGGGCCTGACAGTTCAATTTTCCTCAATCAAAATGTGGAACTCAAAAGGAATGGTTGATAGTCATCTCAAGTGGGCATTAAATGATGCCATCTGACCAGCCATGAAGCAGAAGATTTGGGGGGAGGGCCTCTATGACTGAATGTAGACAATGGCTAACTAGAACCAGTTCAATTGTCTTGAAGCAGATGAATTGGGAGCAAGGAATGAAACTGTTGG
The DNA here is from genome assembly GCA_004365215.1 of Cuniculus paca. Classification (NCBI taxonomy): domain Eukaryota; kingdom Metazoa; phylum Chordata; class Mammalia; order Rodentia; family Cuniculidae; genus Cuniculus; species Cuniculus paca. The sequence goes on from RJWT010055965.1 coordinate 2,639, forward strand.
CAGCAACTGTGGCAGCCAATGAGGGTGCCCAGGTGGAATTCTCAGGAAGAATGGGTCTCTTTTTCATTTTTTTTCTCTTTGAGATGTAGGGAATGGTTTGATTTCAATTTTAACTCTGTAAAAGCCCCTTTTTCCACAGTCAGGGACTGTGGGTTTAAACTAATTAGTTCCCATTCTATCTTCCTATGGTGTATGTTGTGTACCCTTGAATGATGGCACAACAGACAAAAGGCAGATGCTCCTTAGAAAGAGACCACTCAGATGCCCACCTGGCCACCCATCACCATCACAGGACTTAAGCGTGACTTAGCTAAAGAGTAGAGGCTTCCATTTTGCCATATGTTGACCACCATGGAACCACAGTTGTGGGCCCAATCAGTCACTGCAACCAGTGCTTCCCAGTCTTGGTGCACAGATGGCACAGCCTATTGCCTATGCTGTCCATGCCACTCACACATTCCTTCAGCAGGCATTCACAGGTTAAACATTCCAATCCCCTTTCCCTTCAGGGTGGCTTTAACTAACAAGAGTTGATCCACTCGAACTAAGCAGGACTGACTAACTAACTGGGGTGCCCCTAGGACTCTTACCAGAATCAAGCAGGCAGACAGACAGACAGACAGTTTGTATCTTCCTCTCTTTGGGGTCTAATGTGAGCTGCTTGAGTGGGAAGCCAGGAATCCTCCTCCAGGCCTCCAATGGGAATCAAGAAATCTTGAGAGTATACCTTTCCATCAGAACCTGGAGAGGCCTTTGTTCCATTTGTGAGAGTCACAACTGCTTAACAAAGAGGTCAGCATGGTCAGCCTTCCCTGCCAATGAACCAGAAGCAATCACAAGCAGAAACACCAAAATGACACCAGGATTTGGAGGTAGAATTATTCACCTCAATGGGCACTGATCAGGATCATTCCCAGAATATCAGGCCCTGATCTCTGGTGGGCTAGGACTTATATGAGATAAGCAAGCAGGAAATACAGAGGGAGAATGGCTTGTCAGTTGGAGGTTGGTTTTTACAATGTACAACATAGTGACCAGCTATGCATCACAATTACCAACTGTTTCTAGGAGACAGAAGCAACCAGAACTGGAACAGGAACTATTACCTGGGCAACTAAGAAACTGAAGTGTTTGGGTTTGGGGGGCATCATTTTCTGCTACAGGTCCATTTAGAGGTATATAGATCAATAAGTCACAAATTTAAAATGCATTAAAATCACCTGGAGATTTTATTATAATGCAGAATCTGTCTTAGTAAGTGGGGCCTGGGATTATGCATTTCTTCACAGAATCCATGTAATGTCACAGGGCCTGGTTGGAGGTCCATACCTTATATAGTAAAGGCTTAGGATAAGGAGGTAACATGGACTCAAGAAGCATAGAAGAAAAAGAAGGAAGAAAAGACCCCTAAAAATGCTCCAGAGTCTACACAAAGCAGGGAGGATAGGAGATGGGAGTCTGTGGGTTTAGCTTTACTTTGACAAAATATTGAAAATATTCTCAAAATTTGTAGGCTAATTCAAGGAGAGTATACCTTGTGTCTTTGTGGTTATTGTTACGAAAGGTCTAGATGGGTGCTTCTCAACCATGGTTACATTTTCAAATCACTAGAGTATTAAATATAAATTCATGCTATCTTTCCAAAGAATTAAACTTAGCACATTGTAGAGGTGGGGCCCTGTCTCTAAATGTATTTGTTCAAGTCTCTCCATGTGTAGGGCCCTTGGGCTAACTGTCCTATGTGGCAAAGGATATTTATTCTGCCTTTAAGACAACTGTGAATTAAAGAAGTTCATAGTTGAGCCATACTCTTGGTGGGACAGAGTTAACCTCAGAGTCTGATTCAATGGAAGGAAGTGTTCTATTTAGCTGAATAACTAATGGTTGGTCATTTTGCTCAAAATCTACTTGCAGATGATTTTTCAGAGCAATACCAGGTAGAGTCATGAATACAATGTTCTCATCCAAAGTTTGGTCATAAATCTTGCTCTTTTTCTTGTATGTTCTGTTTTTCTTTTTCCTATCTTATCTCTTACCCAAGCACAGAGTGTGTTCATGTAAAATGACTTCTAGATGGCAAGCTCCTAAAAGTCTAAGGAGACTTTTAAATCTTTGGTCATAGAAATATCACTTAGACCCAATCTTTGACCTCTAAATCTTTTTGTTAATCCAGATTTATAAGCATCCTTTCAGTTTCAGCCTATAACTAATGATCTGAAGGAGCAGAAGTGTCTATTTCTTGCTCTGACTTCATATCCTGAGGAGCTGCAAGAAGAGATAATATAGATAGAGTTGAATTTCACAATTAATGTTTGATCATAACCAATCCACATAAGTCACAAATATTAGTCAAGATTCTCCAAAGAAACAGGACCAACAGAGCAATAGAACACACACACACACACACACACACACACACACACACACTCACACTCAATTTGCTATAAAAAAATTGGCTGATGTCGTTATGAGAACAAAGAATCTCATTATCTATAGTCAGCAACCTGAAAAGCCAATGATACAGTTCTGTCCAAGTCTGAAGGACTGGGAACCAGAAAAACTGAAGAAGTATTCAGTCTGAGTCAGAAGGTAGAAGATCAATGTTTTAGTTTAAAAGTAGACAGAGGGTTTGAATTACTTGGGCTTTTTGTTTTAGTCAGGCTTCCTGCAGATTGGATGATGCTATAGCTTGGATTTGGACTGTTCCCCCAAAAGCCCATGTGTTAAGCCTTGGTCCCCAACCTATGGCACTACTGGAACTTTGTGGAACCTTGAGGATGTAAGGCCTCTTGAAAAGAAGTTAGGTCACTGGATGTGTGTCCTTAAAGGGGATTTTTGGACCTTCTCATTTCCTCTCTTATTTCTTCTAGGCCACCATGAAGTAAACAGATTTACTCTGCCTGTGCTTCTGTCATAATGCACTGTGTCACTACAGGCCCAGAACAATGTGGCTACATGACCATGGACTGGAAACTCTGAAATCATGAATTGAAGTAAACTTTTTCTTTTTTCAAGTCGTTTTTTCTCAGGTATCTTGTCATAGTGACAGAAAGCTAAAGCATTTAAGGCCCACTTGCAGTGGATCAATAAATTGGCTTTATTCAGTCCATTGATTCAAATGGTAATCTCATCCAGAAACACTCTCTCAGAGATGCCTAGAATGATGCTTAATCAAAATCTGGGCACTCTGAGGCCCGGTGGTGTTGAGACATAAAACTGACCATCACACCACAGGATTTTATGGAAAGAGGATTTGGAGGCTACCTCTCTACTTACTATACCCTGAAGAGGGCTCCCCAAGAAGACTGTGAAATTTACTATTAGCCTAAAATTTAAGTATTGGTTCAAACACATTTTTTCTTTTGGCAGTAGCAAAAATTGAAGCCAGGCCTAGTGTATGCTAGGCAAATACTATGCCATTGAGCTATACCCCCAGATTCATCAATCACTAGCTTTATTTTTTAATGTAAAATCCTTTTATTTAATAATAAGGCAATTACACTATTGTATATTTCACCTATTTAATTTCAAATTTTAACTGATAACTTATAATAAAAGAAATGTATATAAAATTGAAAAGGAAAACATAGGTATAGAAAAATAGAAAATCTGTACCAGGAGAAGCTTGTTTAATATGATAAATAGTGTATATCTTAAATATAGTACAAAGTTTCTTTTTTATTTTAAAGAGAAAAAAGAAAAACCAAGAAGCAAACAAATCAAAAAAAACAAAAACAAAAGCAAGACGATAGCAACAAAAAACAAGAATAGCTATATAGGTTTTCAAAACAAGATGATAGGAATTTAACAATGGTTTTTATATTGTATATCATTATCTTTAAAATAGTTGCTCAGGTTACCAGATACAGAAATAAAACAAAACAGTAAAATGGAACAAAACACTGGATTTCAGAAACAAAACAGAAGGAAATCCCCTACAGTTGCTATAATACATATTGTTATCCTCCAAATAGATGCTCAGACTACCAGCTTTAGGCCTGCAAAGTCAATCAAACGATACAAGCATTAAGTTATTTTTTACTTCAGTTGGTATCATCTCAGCCTGACTTCCTCTGAATAAGCCCATTGCTTACTGGGGGTGGGGATTGCTCTTCTCGTCTCTCAGCCCACACACAGGCTGGCTCACAGGAAGGTGTGGCTTGGTTTCTTGATTCTCTTCCTGTTCCCCATGGCGGCTGCTCCAGGCCAACCACTAGATTTAAATACCTTCCAACAGCAATGTTGTCAAATAATGTGTGAGTGACACAGAGCAAGAGCGAGAGCGAGAGAGAGAGAACCTCTTTAATTTAGACTAGCATTTAGAATGTCATTGTAAAACCATGAGTCCTCTGTAGTAGCCAGAAGCCTTCATTATAATTCTTTCCCTCTTTATTCTTTCTTTCCAGTGCCCATATAAATACTACAGTCTGCCTAGACCAGCTTATATTTTACTTCCTTCATTAAGCATGTAATAGTTACTTAGTTCACTATAATCTATGTTCCTTTGGGCTTAAAAACCCTTATTATTGTAATATTTCTCCACAGTTTATTACATAATTATCTGACCCTTTTTGCATTGAGGCGTGAAGTCAGAGCAATTGAAAGCAGAAACATTAAAAGTCACATACACCTAAGTTAAAATCTGATTTTGCTACTTCATAGGTGTATAGCTCTGGGCTATACTCTGACTTTCAGGCTGCATGGAGTAAAATAAGAATGTACCAGTCAAACTCACAGAAGCAAAGAGTAGAACAGTGGTTGTCAAAACTAAGGATAGGGGAGATGAGAAACTGGACCAAGGGTAAAAAGAGGAGGAAGAAGAGTGTCCCACCTTACAGATAAGTAGTAAATAAATGATAATAGTCTAACTTCTTAAAATTCATGACTCACACAGTGCTATTTCAGAAAAGTCTGATGATCAAAGAATACAACTCAATAAGAAAATATTGATTTCATGATAGTTTAAGTTTTTAACTCACAATTTTTGTACCTGGAAGAAATAACCAACAAACCCTTTACGAACCCCTTTCTTTTTCCATATGCTTCCCTTACTGTAACTGCTTATCAAGAGCCAGGGCTTTGCACATGCTAGGCAAGGGGTCTACCACTGAGTCACACCCTCAGGGCTTCAGAATTTTTTTTTTTCATACCCTCAAACTAACTGCTCTCCCAGTCCAAATAATCACAATCTTGCCTTCTCACCCCTACCCCTTTTATTTCTCTCCAGTTCTTTATGTCATCCCCTTCCTGTAAATCTGCATACCCAAACTCCCCTGGACACTTAGTAAATACAGAGGAAGGAGTTCAGACATTCATGCTATTTTTGTTCTGTTGTAACAGAAAATTCCCCCCTCCCCATGCCAGTATGCTTCAGTTTCTTAGTTGCCCAGGTAATAATAGTTCCTATTGCAGTTCTGGTTACTTCTGTCTCCTAGAAACTGCTGGTCACTGTGATGCATAACTGGTCACCGTGATGTACATTGTCAAAACCAACCCCCAACTGACAAGCCATTCTCCCTCTGTACTTCCTGCTTGCTTATCTCATATAAGTCCTAGACCACCAGAGATTGAGGCCTGATATTCTGGGAATGATCCTGATTAGTCCCCATTGATGTGAATAATTCTACCTCCAAATCCTGAGTGTCATTTTGTTGTTTCTTCTTGCCATTGCAGATTCACCTGAGTAAATGCCCTGATGCCATGACCTTTGATGTACAGAGGGGATAATATACACTGTTCCATCTTTCATCTCCTAGGAAATGTTATCTTTAACTGTCTACCATAAATCCCACCCAATTATTTTAGCTCTTAAGTAAAATTTTATGGAACATGTCCTCAGAGTCAAGTGTGCAAGTGTGTGTGTGTGTGTGTGTGTGTGTGTTTGTGTGTGTGTGGAGGGGAGGGAGAGAGAGGATGAGAGAGAGAGAAAGAAAGAGAGAGACAGAGAGAATATGAATGAATCCATTTGTCTCTGCAGTTGGCCAGACAGCTACTTGATGGGCAGGTGGACTGGGGGTGGATGTGTGGAGGGAAAGGAGATACATAGGAATGCCAAAGCTCAGGGCTCAGTTATGCACTCAATGCACAACAGCTGAACACAGGAGTTAGTCACATGCCACCCATATTTCATGAGACTTCTGTTTTCTACTTGGATCTCTTCTAGTTCATGTTGGATGGAATCTCTTTTATGGCTTAATGACTTGACGGCAGGTACCAGCAGCTGGGATTGAGCAATGCCATAGCTATTTGACTATTTGAGCAGGACACACCAAAAGGCTGACTGATCCCAAATAAATCTCTTGGGCTCAAACTGCTTTTTATACCATCATCATTAGTTAAGGAAGGAGTCTTTTGGGATTGAGAGTAGAGGCCCAGAGAAACTTAAGATGAGATGCCTGTTGTCTTATATGCTGTCACGCTGGTCACCACCACTGAGTGAGGCACGTTTACCATTTGGGTAGCATTGAAATTAAACACACTGGTTTTGAAATCAGATAAGTTTTGTTTGACTTCCACTTCTACAACACTTAAGCTTTAATTTTTTATGTGTTATTGAACTTTAACATCACTGTTCTCTTCTGTAGAACAAACGTAGTACAAGAACCTATCTTATACAGATGTTGTGATGTTTAAATATACAGTAATTAGCATTGTACTTGGTACACAGAAGTGTTCCATAAGTCGTATTGTTATGAACATTATTATTCTCATAGTCTATATTATATACATCAGCAAATACTGTTGATTCAGATTGAATCTGGAATTTCCTTAAGGACTGCAATTTAATCTCATTTAAGTATGCGAAGTGTTCTGTGTAAAATGCTTTGAGGTACTTTGAGGTTGAAGAACATAGTTACTCTCCTCTTAAAAATATCAACTATGGGGCCAGGGTTTAGCTCAGCATCTTAAACGCCTGCCAGGTAAGTATGTAGTCATGAGTTTGATTCCTGGTAAAAAATAAAATAAAAAAAATTTTTAAAAATCAATTATGTTTATATATACATAGATATTCAGACTCTTGAAAAAACACTGAAAAGAAAGTACAAACTGTAGGAGTCATGAGTAATTTTTAGGAACCCAAGAGTATATAGAAACAAAATTTAAGTCCTAATGCAAAAGGATTTACACCATGTACATATTTGTTTAAAGAAACCTGCTAGCAAGGTTTACTCATTGTGATCATTTTTGAGTCATGCTCTAGTTTCAACCAAGTGCTAAACTGCATTTTACTGTCCCTAGCCTGCTGAGTTTCCCTGTGACAGTTCCAACTCAGCACTTACTGGAATGCCAGAGCTCAAAGGCAAAGAGTTTGAATCCCCTGATGCCAGGCTATTCTTGGCAACAATGTACGTTGGCCCAGATGGAGTCATGAAGCTCTGTCCTCTTTATTTGGTGCTGGAACCAAGTGAGATTTCTTGTATGTGTAGTAATGCAGAAATGCAAATCTTACCTGGCCA
>RJWT010055966.1:0-10093 GCA_004365215.1 Cuniculus paca
GGGTGGCGCGGGCACTCCCGCCCCGCGCTGGGCAGACAGCTGCGGATCTCCAGAGCTCTGCGGGGAGCAGGGCGCCCGCCGGCAGGGCAGCCGGAGCCGAGGCTCCTCTGTCTCGCTCTTTCCACTGGTGCCACAGGGGAGCCACAGGGGAGCGCGAGTGTCCCTGGAGTTCAGTGTGTGGCGGCTGGAAGCCATGTTACGTGGGTGGTCATTCGGGCTGGCCTGAGGGCGATCCCGGAAAGAGGTTTTTGCCCCTCCCACTGAGCCTGGTTCCCCCGGGATTTTGATGCCTGGAGCTCTGGGCATCACTTCTTACCATTTTTAGCCAAGATCAGGCAGTTCATTGGGAGTCAGCTGAGCTCACACGGAGTGTCCACTTCAGCTGGGCTTGGAGGGCAGCTGAAGGGACTCGGTAAACTGACAAACTCAAGTCTGGAGCGAGGCTGCTTCCGGGAAACTCTGTCCAAGCTCATGCTTTTCAATCAAATGAGTCCCCTGTGCAGCACAGCTCAGCAAATAACCGTGGCTTTACGCCTTGTGCCATTCCTTCTGCTCCCTGGCCTCGCTGCAGTGAGATCTATGATACTTGGGTCACCCAATAATTATCAGCATAGACACCTAATTGTCCAATTCCAGGCGGCCCCCAGAGTGGGCATCCATTAGCCTCAGTCCCATCTACCTGCTCCACGCGAGGTGCTAGGACGGTGCTCACACACACAGGCTGTGTCAAGCTTTTCAAGGTATTCGTGAATAACCTTACTTGAACTTGCTGATGGCTCCATGATCCAATAGGGCTGGTGTGTTGTGTCGAGTCCCATTTTTTAAAGGTGGACACTGAGACTTAGAATAATAACACAGCTTTCCCAAGCGATAAACAGGTTCATGGTGTGTCAGTGTGCTGGTCAGCTTTTCCAACACTTCCGATTTAAAGAAGGAGAAGTCCAATGGGGCTCACAGGTTAGGAGGATTCAGTCCATGGTCAGCCAACTCCAAGGTGTGGTGGAAAGGCCCAGCAGAGCAAAGCCGATCACCTGGTGGCAGCCAGGAAGCAGAGAGAGAAGGGAAGAGCCAGAGAGGGAGACGCACCTTCCAGGTCACGCCCCCAGGATCCCCTCTTCTAGGCAGGCCCCACTCCTAATAACACATTTAGCTAGGTCCTCATCGATGGATCCGTCCATGGATGAGTACAGCGCTTCGTGATCCAATCACCTTCTGAAAACCCCACTTGTGAACACATAAGGCTTTGGTTGAGGGGGTGATGCTAGAAAGAGCTAAACCATAACACAGCACTGCACCCCAGGTGTGACAGTTAACTCTGAAAGTCAACTGGACCAGGGGCCCCAAGTCTTTGGTTGCACCTGCTGGACGTGTCAGTGCCGCGTTTCTTGCAGGAAACCAGCCTACGGGTTTATACCAGACTGGGGGCAAACGAGAATCAAAGACAATAAGACACAGAATTAATTTAGAAAGAGGGAGCAGGGGGCACTTGCTGCTAGTGGACCGAGAGCCCTGAGCACCTGGCGCACCTCGCTTTTATTTACCGAGACAGGGAGCAAGCGATCAGGGTGGCAGAAGAGCGCCCCCTCCTGCTAGCTATAGCGCGACGGGTCTCAGCTGGCCCCCGTCGCGGCTCGCTGCTTCCCTCCCTCGTGCTCTCACAGATGGGCCCATGGAGGATGCGCTGCGCACTAATCCTCGAGCTGCCTGAACAGAGGACGGGAGACAGCTCCAGCCCTTCGGCAGGGCTCTCGGGGGTTCCCCAAGTCATCTCCCAGAGACGTCCCTCAGCTCCAAGGCTGCTGGGAGCCTAGACGACCGAGGGCTCTACTGCTGAGTATCCACCACAGAAGAAGGCGGAGGTGACGTTTCTCACTGGCCGAGTTTGCAGCAGATCTGCACAGAGCCCAGCGGGCACCGCGCACGTCCACCTCTGCCCCACTTCCTCCTGGCCTGGCCAGACACAGGCAAGAGAATCTGTGCGCCGCCAGACGCCTCCAGTGGGCCCATTCCAGGGTGCCTCTGCCCCCCCATGCCAGGCGTGTGCTCCACTCCCAAGTCGCCACCCCCAGCCCCAGTGCCTGCTGTGTGCTGAGCATGGCTGCAAGGGACGCTGGGACACAGGGAGCTGGGCCAGCCCGCAGCGGGGTCACACTCGCCCTCATCCTTGTCCTTGCGGCTTCTCTTCAGGGACAGCCAGGTGCGAAGCAGCTGTGTCTCGATCAGCACAAGGACGGCTGGGCTGAGCGGGTGGGGAGCAGCACCCATGAAAGCTCCCAGCTTGGATGCAGGGCAGAGAGCTGGGCGGGAGCAGGGCGGGGCCCGAGGTACCTTCGGCAGCCATCGGCCACCTGTGGCCACTGAGCCCTGGTAAGGAGCTGCGCCCAGGTGAGATGCACGGTCCTCACGCCACACAGGTCAGATCACCTTGTGGGAGACAGGGTCTCACTATGTAGCCCAGGATGGCCTCGACCTCACTGTGTGGCCCAGGCTGGCCTCGTCTTTATGGGGATCCTCCTGCCTCAGCCTCTTGAGTCCCAGGATGACAGATTTTCATCTTCAAAAGACTGCAGTGAGCCTGGAGCCCGGTGACCGGGAGCCCAGGAAGGGCAGCTGCATGAGGTTAGGGGACAGGGGCTGGGTTAGATTAGACTGGTGCTGGTAGCCAACACTTCTATGAAGCAGAGTCCCTAACACAAACAGCGCTCGTCCCAGGGAGAGAGCAAAGGCGGAACCGTACACAATTCTATCTCTGTCGATCAAAAATGGTGAAAACTGGAAGAGCTCACAGGGGCCAAAGTGGGACAACTGAGTCAAAAAACAGGGGCTCATTATACCTGGAGGAACCACACACACAGCCAGAGTCCCTTCCAATGTGAAAATTTAATCATAAGTAAACGGAAGCCTGGTGTGGTGGTTCTCACATGTAACCCCAGGACTCAGTAGGCTGAGGCAGGAGGATCACAGGGGATTCAGCATGGGCTACAGAGTTCAAGGCCAGCCTGGACTGCATAGGGAGACCTTGAGACCTTGTCTGAAAACAAAAGGAAATGGAGAAACAGCAACACTTTCTCGGAGCATTCCAAAGAACGAATAATGAAGGAATCAGCGTGTCACAGAAGTAACTGCCCTAGGGCAGACCACAGGAGGGGGCGTCCTAAGCATAACACAAACGGGGTATCTGCATAGTCTTCCGGTCTCTCCCTCTGAATATTAATATTCATAAAGAAAACAGAGTTCACAGTGGAAAATTCCAGCAGTGCAGGTACCTGCGGCCGAGTGAGGGGCTGGCTGTACATCGGCATCCTGCTCACGATGGCCCAGCTCTCCGATGCTTAGACGCCGGTCAGGCCCAGCCGAAGGGCATCTGCAGCAGTACAGGCAAGTGCTGTCCCCAAGACAAGACGCAGGACCCTCTGGGAACCTGGGCCGGTGGACCTGGCACGGCAGACGGAAACTGGTGCGATCCAGGAAGCCCTGCTCTCACTGACAGTACTGTATCACGGCTCAGCTGTGTGTGGTCCCCAGCTGTGTAAGTTAACATAGCAGCTAAGTGGCCGGGTGTGGCAGTGCACACGTCACCCCAGCACCCAGGAGGCTGAGGCAGGAGGATTGCCACCAAATTCAAGGCCTGCCTGGGTTACCTAGTGAGACCCTGTCTCAAAAATACTGGAAAACAGAGGAAAAGCTGAATAAAGGATACACATGGAGGAACTTTTATTTTTGCAACTGTCTCGAAGTCTCCATTATCTAAAAAAAATTCACTGTTGACAGCTGAATACCAGCCTTTCAGTTTATGTCAGACAGGGAAGTTACAGTGCTCAGGGGCCCCATCCGAAGATGCCACAAACAGACTTGTGTGTCACCTCGGTGGCTCCACCGACACTCAGCTCACAGGCTCAGATGCCCCCCAGGATGCAGGACAACAGGGCTGAGTGGCGCCCTCTGCCGCCTGGGTCCTCATGGCCTGGCCACGGGGTCAGCACACGGCATTTAGGCTGCATCCCTCCCCTCCACCTGGGCACTACCACAGGAGGGCTCCTGGGGTACCAGGGTGGCCTGGGCTCCCGACAGCTGTCAGAGGTGGGATTCAGTGCACCGGTGTCCGGACACCGAGGTCAGTGGGTCTGCGGGCACCTGTCTGCTCCTTACCACGGTGCTGGCCCGTGAGCCAGACTCCAGAGCAGGGGTCAGGGCTGGGTGTTCTCAGCCCACAAAGGGAGTTCACTCACTCATTTTTGTTTTGAGACAGTGTCTTGCTATGTAGTTCAGGCTGGCCTAGGAGCTACTAGGTAACACCAGGCTGGTCTCCAGTTTGTGGGGATCCCCTCGCCTCAGCCTCCTGAGGGCAGGGATTGCAGGCATGCGACACCATGCCTGGCTCCCAGCTCTTCCTACGGGAGGTGGAGCTGTGTCTTGGTTACTTTTCTCTCCTTGTTGAGACCAAACACCTGATGTCCCAAGTGAAGCAAGGAAGTTTATTTAGCTCAGTTTTTCACTCCATACTCAGCTGGCTCCAAGGCAGGGCGGTGTGGCTGAGGGACAGCCCTTCCGGCCCACAAGCAGTAAGAGCCAAAGGGCAAAAAGGAAAAAACACAGCTCCTTCTCCTGCTCATATTGTCCCCCCGCCCGGGTGGGCGTAGGCTCACGGAATCTGTGTACCCCTCTTGCACAGAATGACCGTATTTACAAAGGACCCTGGCCCCCTGCCAAGTCTTCAGCTTCGCAAGTTGGCACAATGTACCACCCACCACAAGGGTCCCTCCGTTTCTCTACTGAACTGCCTCAGCCTGTAGCCTTAGTTCCTTCCCAGGAAGGGGCCGCCTGCCCGTGTCCACTGCGGTGGGCAATGTCACCTAATCGGTGTGGCACCACGTTACCACTGAGCAAGCTTTTGCGAAGAGCCAGAGCTCCATTCCAACCTCCAGTCATCACAATGTACCCAAACATTTCAACATGACTGTGCTGCTTTTTGCACCAGGTGTGGGGCACACCTGCAACCCCAGCTCTCTGGAGGCCGAGGCAGGAGGGTTTCAGCGACTTCAATCCAGGCCAGCCTGGATTACATACAGTGAGACCCTTTTTCAAAAAAGCAAAGCAACAAGCTCACTGTGTATAGCAAAGGAAATTCTTTATTGTAAACAACAAGTACAACAAAAGAAATATTGTGCAAATTCTCGTGAGGATTTTTTCTTTAATTAACAGAAAATTCTTCCAAGGGTCCAAGTTTTGATATCAGAAATTTACACCCAAAATAGACAAAATTTTAAATGTGCAGAGTGATGTTTTTCATGATGTATTTCAAGGAATTTACCTTTTCCCCCTGCTGTATCACCCACTATATCACAAAATATAACAGAAATACTGCTAACAAAACTGAACGTTCTAAAAATGTTCTACCTCACTCCTTCCACGTCCCTGAAAAACTCCTATGAGTTAGAATTAGCAGGACCTTTGTCCGCCTAGGAATACTGGTCGCCAAGTTTCTAATGCAGTGACGCACACACTTCCTCATGACACCCGTCTCTGCTCCATTGTTTTCAAGGAGTCACCTAAAGTTCTCCACATCCCATCTTTACAGTGTGTATTTATCTTCAGATTTTGTTTCCTAAACAAAGTGCAATGCATCTGAGAGTCTACAGAAAACACATTGGGATACAATTTCCAAGTCTACACAAGAAACTGCAGGCAAACTAAAGTTGAAAGCATAATAAAATGCCTACACAGACATCTGTTAAACTTTCAAAACAATAATGCAGAAAAACTGTAGCTCCACTTCAAAGCGATGAAATTAATGAGGGCTCCATGCCCTGGGCCTCTCCAACCCCGTGGATGTCCAGCATGGTCAGCACCTGACCCCACGGCGGTGGGCGGACAATCGGACACCGCCAACCCAGGCTCTCTGCACTGCAGCATCGACCTCAGCCTGTGCTCAGGAACCCGGGCCCAGAAGGACCACAGGGAAAGGCTGGCCCCGAGTGTCCCCGCCATGGAGAGTGATGGACGTGCACGCTGGTGCACAGCTGCGCCAACCTCCCCTGGAGAGCTGGACAGCGACCAACCACTCAGAGGAGCAAGAGCCTTCTGGTGCCTCTTGTGACAGCGGTGACAACTGCACTGAGCCCTGCAGGTGGCCGCAGCCCTTCCTGCCACACTGCCCACCTGGGCCGGGCCAGGCCTTCGGTTGGGGCTGGGTCCCTGCTTCCAGGCCCCACCAGGGTCAGACTCGGGCGCCCCTACCGCTCTGGCGTGACAAAGTGAGTTGTGACCTCTCGGCCAGTGTCGAGTGTCACTGCGCGGGTGCCGGGGGCAGGGTGGCGTCGCTGAGTTTGCCCACCTCCATCTGCCAGTTCGGGAGCTTCTTGGCTGACAGGTGGCGCCGCGCGTGCTTGGTCAGGTGGTCGCTGCGCATGAAGCGCCGCTCGCACATGGGACAGGCAAACTTCTTCTCCCCGGTGTGCGTGCGCCGGTGCCGCGACAGTTCGTCCGAGCGCGCGAACCTGCGCTCGCAGCCCTTCCAGCTGCAGCTGAACGGCTTCTCTCCTGCAAGGGAGGGGTGATGTCACTCAGCACTGCAGCTGCCCTGCCCCCTCCTCAGCCTTCACGCTGCCAGGCCCACAACTCTCCCCAGGAGTCCAGCCCCAAATGTCTCTGACTCAACTCCGCCCAGCAGCCTCAAGCTCACTTCACTAATCACTCGCTGCATCCCCGGCCGGCACAGGAAAGGCACCCTTCACAGGCCCTGCGCTGGCCGCCTCCCCCCCTGCACTTACGGGCAAAGCCGCTCTTTCCCAATGTGTCTGCTTTGTCTACGTGAGCACAAATAAATGCTTTGGTGGCACTGGGGACTGAACCCAGAGCCTTCACACTGAGCTATGCCCCGGCCGTACTTTTAAATTTTGAGGCAGGGTCTCATTAAGTCACTAATTGCCCAGGCCGGGCTCCAACTTGCAATCCTCCTGCCTCAGCCTCCCAGTGCTTGGTAACCACGCCCTCTGCCGTCCGTTCATCGGAAAGACGTGAACAGCAAACGGTACCTGTGTGTGTTCGCACGTGGGCCTTCAGATGGGAGCTTTTGAAGTAGGTCTTGCCACAGCCCGGGTGGCTACAGACGTGGCTCCGGATCCTGGACGAGTCCACCTGTGGTGTTGCCTTGGCTGCAGAGGGGGTGAGCCCAGGTGCGGGGGCAATGGGGGACAGTCTGGTGCCGTGCGGGCTCAGCGCCGGCTTTGGGCTCTGCACCACTGGCTGGGGCACCACGAACATGAGGGCACCCTTGGGCACCTGGGCACCCATGAACAGCACGGGTGGGCAGACAGCAGGTGGCTGGCTGGGCGGGGCACTGGGGACAACAGTGGTCACCACGGGGCTGGGCGCAGGCAGGGGCACCATCTGGCAGATGACTGGCAGTGGGGGAGACCCCCCCAGGGTGGACACGGTGGGAGGAGAGGCCACCGCTGGGTGCTGCGGGGATGCAGAGCCGGGTGGGGCCCTGGAGAGGACAGTGTCCAAGGAAGGCATGGGGGAGTCGTGGCGGGTGGTGGCCGCCTGGTCACTGGTAACTGCTGGTGCATTCCGCTCACACTTGGCCCTGCTTGGCAACACAGCCGCACAGGGCACAGTCTTCCTTGCAACCTCGATGCTCGGGTGGGGCCATCTCGGGAAAGAGCCGTCCTGGTAGTCCAGGGCGCCAGCGGCCTTCACAGGGCAGGAGCGGTGGCTGCAGGGCTGGGCATCGGCCGTGTGCCGGATCACGCTTGTCGCCTGTGCCTTGGGAAGTCTGGGGGCCGGCACAGGGCTCTTTGCCTCCTCTTTGAAGGGTGCAGCACTGTGGGGCTTGACGGGGTCTGACAGTGACTTGAAATGTCCAGCAGGTGGCGCTGGTGCCATCAAAGTTGACACTTGAGAGGGTTCAAAATCAGAGGGGCTGTAGGGCGGGGTCAGACACTAAAGAGAAAAGACACAGGGCAGCAGCATGAGAAACCTGGAGCTGGGCATGCAAAGCATGAGGGATTCCATAACCCACACCTATGTGAAAAACGACAGGACTCACAAACGTGGGGATCGTGTGGAAGTCAGGCGTCCCAGGCAGCAGGCCCTCCTCCTCGGACGCGTCTGACGCCGGTGTGACAGGTCTGTTTTCCAGGTATTTCTTAAAATCTGACTTCCAACTGCAGCTCATGGCCATGAGCGCCTCCACAGCCTCATAGTCACTCTTCCAGGAGTACACGCTCTCTTTGCGCTTTTCAGAAATCACTTCCATTCTTTCCTCCTGTAAAAACAAAAGCTGAAAGCTTAGCAGCATACTTTTTATCATCCAAAGTTAGAAACCTAGAAAGCTTGGCTCCTCTTGCCAGGGGTGCCAGACTTCATGGTAACGGCAATAAAATCTCCCTCATCTCTCCTTTCCCATCTAGTATGTTGGAGCGCTGACAAGGTGGAGAGGACGGAAGACCTCATTTCCACCACGGAGACCAGGCCCAGAACGCTCACTGCAATTGGCAGCCAGAGAAGACCCCGCGGGGAGAAAGACCTGGTCCTACGGCCTAACACAGCAGCCGACAGCAAGAGCTCAGGGCTCTCTTCCTGGGCGTGGTGGTGGCTGCCTACAGACCCAGACATTCAGGAGGCTGAAGCCAGAGGATCACCGGCTTGGGGACCAGTATGGACAACTTAAGTCAGATCTTGCCACAAAAATAAAATAGCAAGAGGGAGACAAAGCACAGGTTAGCAAATGTGAGGCCCTGGGTTCAAAACTGAGACACACACACACACTGTGGCTATGAAGGACAGGCTGTGTAAGGGGCTGTGATTTCCAATCTCCTAAGAGAGGGGCAGGGAGCCCACACCATCTCTTAAGTATAGGAGACAGAGCCCTGGACTCCAGCACAGCTCCAAGCCACCTTTGGCCACTCCTTTGGGATTAAAGCCAAGGGGTAATCAGGGTCCTCAGAATCTCTTTCAAGTGAGGTCAGATTACTGGAAGCTTAAAGTCCCTGATAACTCAGTTATCTATGGCAAAGGGAGGTCAAGTGAAATATGTGGGGAAAAAATCAAGCTTCCCCCAACCCTGTCACTAACCCTGTTTACACCGAACACAAGGGTTTGCTATGCTAAGAATGGCCAACAAATACAACAGAAAAACCAGGTAATAGTAAAAATATTTGACTTGGAATTTGGAAAAGCCTGAACTGGACAGAGCCTGTAATCGACAAAATAGAACCTGCTTCACGTTCTGCTTAATGGCAGAAAGTACACCAAAAATAACCACTCACACACTGCACTTACAGTTCTTTGAGCTCCATTTAAAAAACTCAAAACAAAAACCGGATTCTTTGGTCAAAGCAAAGATTTGTATAAAAAATATCAAAGAAACATTACACGGCAAGATACTCTCAACGCTCGATTTAAAAAAATGCACGTTCCCTGCGTGTGGAGGGCCCGGCTCCCGAAACAATCCTTAACAATGCAATTGCATAACCGGGAGATTTACGTAAGCCGCCGGGCAGCACGCGGGGCGGGAGCCGCCGGCGCGGAGCGAGGCAGACGGCGGGCGGCGGCGCGGGGCCGCGCGGGTGGCGAGCGGCAGACAGCCGGGGGCGGGGTCCTCCCGCGGCGGTGACTCACCGCCTGTGCTCCCCTCGCGCACGTCCGCGCGCCCCCGGCCCGCCATTGGCCAGCCGGGCGGCGGCCCGCGCGCTGATTGGCCGGCGGGCTGGGCGGGGCCGGGGCGGGCCGGGGGCGAGGCATGTGAACAAAGCGTGATCAGCGGCTGCCGGGCGGGCGGCGCAGGAAACGTGAACTGGGACCGCCGCGCCGTCACCTTTCCCCTACTTCCTGGGCCGCCGCCCCCGGGCCCGGGGCGCAGGGGAGGGGAGCGGGGCTGAGGGCGGGGCCGCCCGGCATTCCCGCCCCGCCCCCGTTCCCTTAGGAACAGACCGCGGCGCGGCTCGCCTCGCCCTAGCGGGCCCGGCCGGGTCACCCGGGGACGAGGCGCTCCCGGGGCCGCGCCACGCGGAGGAGGAGCGGGCCGCGGAAGCCCCGCCGCCACCGCCCGCCCCCGCGTCTCACGCCGGCTCCCCCCACCCGCCGGCTG
>RJWT010055967.1:0-10089 GCA_004365215.1 Cuniculus paca
AATTGTCAACACCCATAGTGCTATAGAGTTCGTTAAAAGCACCAGGAGATGGGAGACCGATGAGTCAGGTTGCTAATCAATGAGCATGTGGTCAATAGACATACAAGAAAGTTAGAGTCAAGACGAATAATGAATCTTATCATCAATCAGGCCTACTAAGACAGAAAAATAACCTACCTTATTAGAGCAATGTTAAGGGTTTCTCCAAAAGGTGAGGAGCAACCACGTGTGGCGCGGTCACTAACATAAACTATAGTTAAATTTGCTTTATAATCATAGTAAAATGTACACCTGTAGACAGAGACTCAAAATGATAATGAGACATGTGTCTCATAGAGAGGATGAGAAGGACTACGGGGGCCTTGAGAGCTCCACCAAAATATGCAATGACACCAAAGGATGAGGTGCCTGCCTTCTTAGGAGCATTGTAAAGCTACTCCTTCCTGTAATTTCATTTGAGTCAACCTGGGATTTGCCTCCCTCAAGAGCTTTTGCTTTGTGCTCTGTTTGAGAATGAAAGGGTCTTATTCCCACATTACTGTGCCTCTGTCTTTTTTTTTTTTTTATTCTGATGGGGAATGCAAGAAACCATAGGGCCAGTGACAGTATCAGGGTTTGCTGTGAATGAGAATTAAGTGAGAGGCCTGCAGGTGAGAGCAATAGGAAAGAGGAGAGAATGATAGTTCTAGATGATATGTTCTTCCTAAAGGATTGCTTTGGAGAGTCAGGGAAGAAATAATGATTGAAATCAGGAATGACCTCAATGACATCTCTTGAAAATGCAAAAGAACAACAACGTCTAATGAAAAGGCTGCATGTCTATATCTGGTAATCTGCGTAACTCTTTTGAAGGTAACTTTGCAAAATAACAACCTTTGTTAAGCTCCTACCACCTTGTTTTGAGAGCCTATATTGCTATTGTTCTGAGTTTTTTGTTATTATTATTTATTTGTCTCTTTCATTTTTTGTTTTTCTTGTATTTTGTTTTGTTTTATTTTTCCCTCTTTAAAATAAAAGAAACAAAGACTGCAGAGGAAGCATTCCTTGGTGCAGGGTCAGGCATCAGTGGAAGGGCAGGAAGAAGAATAAATGAAATAGCCTAATCTTGGCTGCTAATTGAAGGTGTAAGGTGAGTTAGCCATTGAAAGCGAAGCAAACATTTCAATTTTAACTTAACCTTGTTCACAGGCCACATTTTCGGTGCACTCACTAAAACATGACATTTGCAAATGTTCATGATCCCTCACAGATTGTGGCTGTTGCTCCATTATGGGTGGATCCTTTTCATCTTCCTACTTGCCCATGAATACTAGGGAGAAAATTAGAACAAACAGACAGGACTGCAGACGTAATAAAAACAATAATATGCTCATTTTTTTCTGTTACGATTTTATGGAACTGTTTGAGATGGATACCTACATTTCTCTGCATTGAGAGAAGAATATGAAAATGACACAAACTTGGTCAGTGTTATGATGCAATTTGTGTAAGCATTTCATGCTTTCTGCATTAATGCAGGGGAATTTAGAAAAGCTGTTTTAGAGATTAAAATGACTCTTCCTTCATTCCCTAGCGTAATGGAAAAGTGATGGTAGTTTCCAGGTTGTATTTGAGGACAAGTGTGAAATAGGTGCATGTTTCAATTTTCTTTTCCGTTAAATCATTTTTCAGGGCTTTAATTCATGCCTTTCCCATCTTTGGGCACTGCTGATGCTTCCAGGCTCCCTGTATCTCTATGGCAGCTCTGCATGCCTAATCCTCCTGCAGTCACCCACGCACTGTTTCCTGTGAAAACTCTGCTCTCCACCTCGCCTTTCAGTTGAAATATTACCTATTCAGTGTCCTAGTTTTTTGAATATGCACTTGCACTCCTACCATACAGCCTTTAGCTGGGGTGTTTAAATTAAAATGAGGGAATTTCTAGCAACCAAGGCATTGGAGGAGCAGAATATTCTTTAAATCAGAACATGACAACATTTGCTTACTGTAGCCACAGAAATCCCTAGTAGTTTTTGCATGGGATTTATCTTTTCTATAGGGAACTAAACCAATGTCTCTACACTTCATCACTGCAGAATTGATAGAGCTCAGTATTCAAGAGATCAATTGAAATATTTGTCAAAATCTGTACACAAAATATGCAATTCTGGGTTCATGCTAATTGGCCAAAGCTTTGCTCACAGGAAGAAACCTTGAATATAGGATCCAGTCAACAATGTACCTCAAACAGAGAAGAGAGGCAGAGATCTTGTCACCATGGAGACAACAGAAAGAAGCAAGGTTATGTCACTATCCTTAAGGATTTCAGATAAAAGACAAATGAATCAAAACGCAAATCCTTGCTCACAGCCATCAGTGTGAAGTTCATACATCTAAAGGGTGAACTCTGTACTAAATGAAGGCAGAGTGGCCAGGGAGGTGATTTCTCAGGGTCTGTCTACAATATGGAAACAGCTGCTTACTTCCCTGTCATGTCTACATTAGTTTTTATAGACATGGGCTTTCCTCTAATATTCACCTTCTTCAATTGGATGTGGGATATGTGTTTCCTATAAAGTAATATGGTAATTGAATAAAAAGTGCAATATATATAGTTCAACTGGCATGTTGGTATTAAAACAAGAATACTCATATCATTCATTGCTATGTTCATCCACCTTTAATTTAGTTAACCAATTAGAGTAGTACGTCAGTTCGCAAACTTGATTCTTTCCATGATTCTGAATACAAACTGAATGGGACAAGACAAATGAAATTCAATGGGTAGATTCAATGTTGAACTTATGGGGAAATTTGATTCAGTTCTTGTCCAGTTTGGTTTGCCACGAGAATCATGAGACGTTGCCTAATCTTGTTGGTAGTACACATTGAACAGTTGAATTTAGTTTGACAGATGCTTGGGTTTATGGTAATTGGGCTGGGCATTTCCAATAAATATCTTCATATCTATCTATCTATCTATCTATCTATCTATCTATCCTCTATCATCTGTATATTTATTTGTGGAAAAACAAAACTCTTATGGATTAGGTTAAAACCTATGGAAACTTATTTCTTGGTATCCCTTATAATAAATAAAGACACTGTGATCAGTAAAATTCAGTCCAATTAACTGTAATGTTACCTAACTTAAAGTGAGGAAAAAAATCTAGGCTCTTGTTGGAATGGAACAACTACTGGGTTTGAGGAAGCTAAAATTTTGGTACTGACATTAAGACTAATAGTAAGCCAAGTCAAACTGTGTATGCCCTCAGTTTTCTCCATTTTAACATGTGAAGCTAGCACTAAGTATAATCTAAAGAAGTCCAATAGTTCTAGCATTGAAACAGAGCTAGGGCAGAATAAAAGGGCTTAAACATGTGATTGTGCACTTTGTAGTGAAGGCTGTC
Source organism: Cuniculus paca (assembly GCA_004365215.1). Taxonomy (NCBI): domain Eukaryota; kingdom Metazoa; phylum Chordata; class Mammalia; order Rodentia; family Cuniculidae; genus Cuniculus; species Cuniculus paca. The sequence goes on from RJWT010055967.1 coordinate 3,390, forward strand.
TCACTTTTCCTTCAAGAAATGCATTTCTTGTGTACTCAGCCTGGTCCTACTCATCATTCAATCAGTTCTATCATTCCATAATTTTACTGTATTCCAGGTATTGTGCTGGGAGTTGGTTTCCTGGGTCTCATTATGAAATGACATCTTTTAAGAAAGCACTGGGCCTATGTCTTAGTCGGTTTGGTTACTACAACAAAACACCATAAACTGGTGGCTTATACATATCAGAAACTCATTTTTCAGTTCTGGAGGCTGCAGTGTCCAAGGTGAAAGCACCGGAAGATTTGGTGCTTGGTGAGGGCCTTTCCTGATTTATAGTCATCTTGCTGTGTCCTCATGCAGTGGAAGGAACTATGGGAGGAACCAGGGATACCTTCTTTTATAAGGGCACCTATTTCATTTATGAGAATTCTACTTTCATGATGTATTCTAACCTAATCAAAAGACTACCTTCTAAAACCAGGACCTTAATGGTTAGGATTTTAACAGATGAATTTTGGGCTACACAAATATTCAGGCTATAACAACACAGAAACACTTCAGATTTAAAAAAAATGGTTGTCTAATGACTGGCGTCAAACTTTGTGCTGGGACTAGCTTGAGAATGAAACTTGGAATTATTTTAAAGATGAAATTACACCTTCAGTTTCGTGACTTGGATTAAATATTGTGATACCACAAATGCAGGAGAATTTCCTGCAAAGAATACTTTCTTAAAATAATCTTTAAGCCACTGTCTAAATCAATCTAAATCGCTTTTTCTTGTGATATCCAGAGTTGTGAATGAGTTGCTTCTTCCCAAAATTTATACTATTTATACATCCTAAATCTTAAGCCCCAGAGTATTACCTTATTTGGAAATACAGTGGTTGCAGATGTAACTAATATAATGTCTTTCCAAATGACTGCTGTCTTCATAAATGGGGAAAGTTTGGATATAGAGAAACACAGGGAGAACATTGTGTAAAGATGAAGGTAGAGATGTACAAGCCGAAGAATGAAAAAAATTGCCAGCAAACAACAGAAGTTTGGAGAAAGGCATGGAACAGATTTTTCTTTCAAGGCCTTCAGAAGGAAAAGACCTGGTAACACCTTGATCTTGGACTTCTAGCCTCCAGAATTGTCAGACAACACGTATCTATTGTGTAAGCCACCTGGTCTGTGCCACTTTATTACAACATGCCAGCAAACATATTCAGTTAAGAAAACTTCATACTCATTGATTGACTTTTCATTGCATCAGGAACTGCCTGTAAATATTTTAGGGCTCAGCACTCGGGAGGCTGAGATAGGCGGATCGTTGTGAGTTCGAGACCAGCCTGGGCTACAAAGTGAGCTCAAGGCCAGCCTGAATGGCATAGTGAGACCCTGTCTCAAAAACAGGGCTGGGGATCTAGCTCAGCAGTCTAAGCGCCTGCCCGGCAAATGCAAGGTCATGAGTTCAATCCCCGGTGCCACAAAAAAAAAAATATTTTTTTAGGGTTTAGGACATGCTGGGACAAAATTTAGGATATCTACTAACCTTAGTCCTAGGATTTAATGTTCAATATATGAGAAATGAACATGGAAAGATCAGTTTAAGCCTGCATGTAAAAAAATCAAAAGGCATTATAATTTTTTTTTTACTTGAAACACATATTGACAGGATCTTCAGAAAGATATTGAGAGAAACATAACTTATGTAACCTTCCAGGAAGAGAAACAGGGAAAATGCCAAGACAATAAAAGATAATAAAGAAGAACTCAACAGAGGTCCATAATGCCACAGTCACAATTCAATCAGGGAAAGTATAGCACTATAATGATTGCAAAGATGATATTTATAATTTTCCAAGTTACCTCTACAATCAACCATGAGTCAGCAAATGAAGAGATGCAAAGATCAGCTGAAGGTGGACAGAGACAACAACAACAACAACAAAAATACATTTGAGGCCAATTAAGGTGATTTTCTTCAAGCTGTCTCTTCTAGCTTTCTAAAAATCAAGCCAGCAGAATTCTCTTTGATTTACAATTGGTTTTTATTGATGTAGGGAGAAATAACCTGAAAACAAAATTAGAAAAGCAAAGATAGATTTTTCTAATGAGAAATGACTTCCTCTCTTTGTTCGTGTGATCCACTCACTTGCCAGCTCCTCCCTACTGCTGCTGTCTGTCTTCTTTCATTCAGCACCAGGACATGGTTCTGCTTCTTGCCCTTGTTCTTTTGCTTCCTTGAGTATGCTATTGAATGAACTGGAGAGAGGTACAATAGATGTTGCATTTATTTTAGAACCTTTATTTTTATTTATATTTTTAAGTAAAACATCCTTTTGACTTTTACCTGTATAACGTTTTCCTTAGCCAATTCATGGCATCCATTTGTCTGAGGAAATGAGGTGATAGTGGGACTAGGAATAAATTGTTGCAAGGAGATTGAAAATCGCTCAAGACATATTTTGCAATACGACAGTAGACATGAAAATGTTTTCACATGTGAAGATCTTCTGTATTCCATTGCACAGAGCTATGTACCTCAACACACTGGTTTGTGAAAATGTTGTATTTGTTCAGAATTGCTGAGGATCAGAATGCACAGGGGTTAAGGTAAGACTTAGGTCTGGAATGGAGATGAGCTAGGTTTGTCAGCATCAAGCTATTAGATACTAACCCAGATAGGAAAACATGAACCAAAACTTATTCAGGCTGCTAGAATTCTTCCAGCAGGGTGATCAGCCACTTGGAGAACAAAGAACATCACTATGGAAACCAAAATCTCAGAGGAAAATACTCAGTTCAAAGATTTGTTTCAATCTTTGTGTAGTCACAATAACCACAAACCTTCACCAGTAGAGAACTAAAATCTAAGCAATTGCATATTTTATATGAAAGCACTGTTTAAAATATTGCCTCTGGTCACTATATTTGGTCCTTCATATCTGTGAATTCTTGTTCTACATCTGTGAATTCAACCAAGCATGAATTGAAAATATCTGAAACAAAATTGCATATGAACTGAACATGCATAACTGTTTTTCCTTGTCATCGTTCCGTAAACACTATAGCATAACAAAAATTTGCATAACATTTACATTGTATTATATTTTACAAGTACTCTAGATATAGTTTAAAATACATGAGAGGATGTGCATAAGAGTATATGCAAATCCTATGCCTATTTTATATAAAAGACCTGGGTATCCTTAAGTTTTGGTATTCTGAGGGCCCTGGAACCAATCACCAATAGATATTAAAGGATTGCTATATTTCTAGATGAGGGAGATTAAATGTCTTTTTCATCTATTATTCAAAGTTTGGGGAATTCTGAAGAATATGAAAACAGTCTTAAAGAATATCACAGTGTGAATTTGTTAATTTACTGAATTTTATTTACTTTGCTCAGTTTTCTGCTTGTATGATTTTCAGGATGACAGGAATCAGGGAGTAGATGGCAGTGATCAATGTGAAAAGGATATGAACAAAATCATTCTGTTCACACAACAGCTTCTTCCACTAATGAGTTTGTTTCTCCTGAAAGAACCAAGAATTCACAGATATAGTTCTGCAGCCAGAAGAAGTGCTGAGTCTGTATGAAAATCTCTTTTTCAGCACTGTTAGCTACTGGCTAAACTGGTGGGACATTGCACTTTTTAAACATAAAGGTCTTTAAAAAATTCTAATGTAACATAAAATACTTAAAATATAATAAAAATGGAGCTACTGAAGTTCAAAAAGTTTCACTGTGTTGCTGAAGATCATGGAGCACTGTTAAGGACAGTGGTAAATGGCAAAATTGGAACACTAATCCATTAATGTACTCCTAATCTCATTGTGTTTGCGTCTTTTCTTTGTATTCATAGGCATTGCATCAAAGATAACTCGTCAACTGTCTCCTGATCTTAGAAAAGAAAGAAATGTTCGAGGGATCCTAATTAAGCATGTGAAGCTAGGATCGAGCACTGAGTAGTGTACAACCATTGATGTTAAATGATACGTTCTGCCAGCCTTCTCCTGTGAGTCAGCGTCATTTGCAGACTGCAAGGGAAGAGAACGAGAAGTCAACAAGAACCAAGCCTTCCCTGTGAATCGGCACCATGAATGGGCTACTGGGGGCGAGCCAGATGCCAACTGCTTTCAGCAGGCAGGCTGGCAAACAAGGAGAGCCAGCATTCCTCCCACCCCTGCCCCACCATAAGCGACCAGGTGATCCAGAGAAGCACAGGCTGTGATGATGGCTACTGAGGTGGAATACAATTTAATGCTTGTAGCATTTAGTGTTTCACTAACTTTGCAGGTCTAAAGTCAGTTGTCTGATCATCTGTTCAGAGGATGTCAATGCACAGTGCAGCATCTATGGGTATCTCCTTCTGAGGGTGGTGGCCATTGTTGATTCCCTATTGTCTTATTTTAAAGTCCAGTATCATTTTCATCGTTTTGTTGGGTTGAGTTTTGTTCTGTTTTGTTTTGTTTGATTTTATTGTATCTGATAGCATGGGCAGCTATTTTAAAGATAAGATACATTATGGTAGCCATTTTGGATTTACTATTGTCTTGTTTTGAAGTCCTTTATTGTATTCATTGTTTTTTTTATTGGTTCTATTCTATTCTGTTTTGTTTGAGTTTTACTATGTCTGAAGGTATCTGCAACTATTTTGAAGGTAGCAGGAGGCATTATGGTAACCACTGTTGATTTTGTATTGTTTTGAAGTCCTGTGTCACTCACACTGGTTTGTTTTGATTGGCTTTGTGCTGTTTGTTTTGCTTGGTTTTATTCTCTTTAAAATAAAATTAAAAAAATTAAAGTAATATAGTTCTGTCTGCTCAGAGTTTATGTACCAATTGCTAATGATTAGGGAATGAGCACTGCATTTAGATTATGATACATTGAAACAAAAATACTTCATAAAAAGACAGCCTAGGAAAGGACCAAGTATTTTTATTTCACAAATGGCAATACTGTGTTTGGAATGCTCCTAAGTGCAGGTGAGCTGCCACCCCCTCAAAAAAGATTTGGTGGTAAAAAATTGAAATTCTTGAATATGTTGTTTTTAAGTTTCAGAAAGGTGGAAAATATTTATTCTTCAATATAAAGACTGAAGGTGCAAAGTGAGGTACAAGGAAAATGCTAATATAAATAAAACAGGTGGTATGTAAATTGCTAACCATAACCTCTGTAATTGGATGTATAATGTTTAGGTGAATAGGAAAACAGAACAGTTAGAGGAGGACATGTAGCATTTGTTAGCATAACTACACTGGGCTCCATTAGCCATCAAAGAAGGTATTGGCTTCCATTTTATCTGTGGATTGAAGAAAGGCTTTTTTCTCCATGGCTTGAATTAAGTGTTAATAGGATAACTATTTCACGCTGGATAGCTACAAATTGCTTATTTAGGTATTTCTATGGTTCAGTAAGTAAGCACGGTTGAATACGTAATTAGTTTTTAAACTTTATCTTAATAGGCAATATGCAATTGGTATCCTATAGAACTTCATTTAATATGTGCCTGAGCACTTTTAGAATGTTAAATAGAAAGTATTGCCTGGTATTTGCCTCAGTGCAGCATATTTATTCCTTAAAGACACTTAATACATGCAAAATTTTGAGAACTATTCAATGTGCTGGGATGTACAGAAACTCTATCAGAAGGACTAGAATACTCAGAATAGTGAATTGAGAAGAATCATCACATCACTAGAGAATCTTCACAGATTTCAGACTCATTTGAAGACATAATATGGAGCATTAACATTTAAAATCTGTATTGTTTTAGAAATAGCATGGTAGATACTTAAGTAGGTATTGGTCAGTATGACGGGAAAGAAAGGTAAGGACTAGCTGAAATTCAGTTAATCAAAGCAAGAACTAACTCATCAGCATTATTTAAAACTGTTGGAGAGCTTCTGGATATTAGTAATATATTACGTCTGACTGTAGGAGAAAGGTCTGTCTTGGCTTGAAAGGCCTATGTAGAAGATCCATAGGTAAACAAAAAACCTATAGTTGCTCACTTTATTAATGCTTTTCATGGTGGTCTGGGTGCTGAGCAATCCTGATAACTTTCCATGAAGAATCATTGTCTGGTGTTAATCTCTAGGAGTGGCATTCAACAGGCTAAGTGAGCAGAAAAATCAGGGAGTATTTATTTGCTCACAAGTAACATAAGAAATATTTTCAATGTGTATTATATTTGGTTCCTTTTTATATGCATTTTTAAGTTACTGAGATTTTACTATGTCATTTAATATGGTGAAGATTATTGTGTTTTCTATCTACATGCACACATGTTCACTTATATTGTCTTTTCTCAATGATTATCTTTGCAAAAATGATTTTGATCATTTTTTTGCTCGTGTGAAAATTTTAGTTTTCAAATTTCTAGATATCTTCATATTGTGAATATTCTTAGCTTATCTGACTATTCTCCTATTAATAGTAGTGTAAATCATTTCCTTATTTTGGCATTCTGACAGCAACACTGAGAAAACCCTCCTACTTGCTTCTATGTATCTTTATCAGTTTGTGATACTCAGATGTATGAATATTGCATTGAAGAGTAGGCACAATTCTTAGGTAGATTATGCAAAACTGTTATGAAAAATATCAGTTTAGAGTCAGACTTACCCTTCGATATCTTTATGTGCAGCTTCACCACAAATTCTACCAATCCTGAAAGTTTTGCTGATGCGATTGTGATCAGGAAGTCTTGGAAGAAGGGCT